>PVIH01023360.1:0-24996 GCA_004025045.1 Sigmodon hispidus
GAGGATATACAGGGATGGGAAAAAAAATTTCAGAGGGAAAGCTGAACACATAGTAAATATATGTGTAGCAATCTTATTTGCATTACCACCCTTGATATGCCATGCTTATGATTCTTATCCTGTTCATAGTTATTGTTAACTTTTCCTCATTTTAAATTCATGTTACTTTTTTTTGTTAAATACAAAATAAAGAAGAAAATAAAAAAATAAAAAAATAAAAAATAAAAAAATAAAAAAAAAATTCCTAACTAAAAAAGAAGTTAAAACTAAGAATTACCAAGGAAAATAAAAACAATTGTTATCAGTGTGGTACTACCTTAGCAGAACTTAGTTAAAATTATGTTAAAGTAAATACTTTGGGTTTGTGTAAATAACTGCATAGCAGTATCCCATTCTGGAGACTCAAACTGTAGATAAATAATTAACCTTCAGACTGTCAGAACCAATGTTTAGGCATCATCACCATGCCTTCAGTAGTATAAACCCCAGAGGAAAACAGTTCTTGTTGCTGTCATTGTGTGGCCCCAAATCACACAGAGAGAAGGAGGAGTTTTATGTTGTTCTGAATTTTTCCTGCTTCTTTTTTAATGCAGAATGCTGCCTATGAAATTTATTTTCACAGAATAATAAGCCGGATAAAATGTCTTCTGAATGATAACATTTTAGTGTCTGAATTTAGAATTGTGTTACTGCATATTGAAATGCAATTCAGATATTCTACTGATCAGTTAAGACATTTTCTGAATTCTCTTGGTTGGCTGGTATATCATCAAATAATTATTATGAGATTCCCAGGCATACTAAATAATTATCTACAGTATATAGGAGCCTTGCAATTCCAAATATCATCTCTCACTATTTTTTGTTTGACATATTTTCTTATAAGTCATGTCCTCAAATTATAATCATAAATTTGTTTTATACCCTTGATACAGATGATGTTGAATATCAGAATTTTCTATACTTCCTAGTACTAAACCATTAGCTGTCAAAAAAAGATATCCTTGAGGTTTTCTTAGTATATACACAATAAGAGGTGTTTTCTTCTGCAAATTACATGAAGTTTATCTGTTTCTTTATTTTAATTAGTTTTTTGATCCAGTCACCCTCTTTCTATGTATCTCATGAGAGTGTGCTGCTTTTTGTTATATTTAGGTCTTTAGTATCATCCAATGACATTATCTTACCTGCTAATAAATTCATAATGATTAGTCTGGAATAGATCAACATGAGAGCTTCACTCCTCAGGACCAATCTCTCTGGTCCACAGATCAACAGGGTTGCTATCTAAATACTTTTTTGTTACTTCTTTTCAAACACAGACTCTAAAATGTTTGTTTGTTCATTTTTCAGCCCAATACTGAAGTCTTTCATTGGTCCTTTTTTCAAGTTACATTCCTCTTTTAAGACACTTGTGATAGGATGACCCCACCAGAAGGGCAGAATTGAGGCACAAAGTAAAACCTTAGCAACAATATGGTATGAAAAATTTTTGAAGATTTTAGATAACAAGCAACAATTTTTAATTTTTATTTCTCCTTTGGAAGATAAGAAGAGCCCACATATTCAATTCAAAAAATGATTTGAGAGTAAGAAAAAGCTTGTTTTATCTTGCCTAAGTAATAGAATTTTTTTTCCTTTGCTGAATTCTCTGCGTGAATAAGAGAGTGGCAGCCATTTTCTCCCAGCTCAACATCAAAACGCCTTTCATCTGCTGTCCAAATGCAAACAAAGCAAACCTTCCGCCAGGCCTTTCTTTCCAGATAAATTAAAACTCTCATGTCCTGGGGCCTAAATCAAGCCTACAGGCCTTCCCTAGATAAATCCGCTCTCTACCCGAAATCTTCTCAACACACGTGCTCCTTGTAAGATAATTTTGCAGTAGCTAATCAATAATGCAACAGTAAATTGCATTTAAATAAACATTAGCAGCCCCTCTTAATGAATAAAACCTCATGTGCAATTTGTCAAAGTCAGAAATACTGGACTCTTTTGATATTCATTAGAATATTGGAAATTGGGGCTTTGACAAGTTTTATGTACATTGCAATTATCATTGTGTGTGCATGTATTTTTCTAAAGGCATGTTTTTATATATTCTGGGAGAATATAGCAGAACATACAGCAAGTCTCTAGACTGAAATTCATATGTCTACTACCACCCTGGTTAAAAATATATGGAGATAATCCTGTTTTCCATTGCAAATTATGAGGCAACCAAGTTGTATGTACCTCATTTGAATTTTCTGACTTTAGATCAAAAAATGAAAGAAATCTTTATTCTGAAGTGATAAGAAGAAAATTCCTTGATTTGATATTGCATACATCTTTGTTCTTCTGTTTCACCAAAAAAAGTCATTATTGTTTACCATTACAGACATCATAGCAGAAATTAAAGTGAATCATTGACTTGCAGAATTGGTATTTTAAGTTTATAAAATACTTTCTAATATTACATATTTTAATATTGATTATGATGCTCTATATGGTTTACTAAAGATAGTTTTCTAATATAGATTTTTGTTATTCTAAAAAATGATCATTGTAGGAAATTGAATAGCTATTGTTCAAAATGTCCTTTACAAAGGACTAAAAAAATATTAAGACATATATATATATGAGCCATACTGCATGAGAAAAAACCTAAGATTTCAGCCATTTCTTATAAACAATGAGGCAGCTTGTGATTTAAACAAAATCCATCTGATAACTTATTCTGCATGCTAAAGGTGGCATATTCTAAAAGTGTAAACAAAATTAACACTATCATGACAGTATCCACATAAATAATTGGTCTATTTTTTAGGAATTTTACAGCAGTTAGTACAGGCATAAAATGAAATAATATTATACAATAATTTTCTAGAAGAAGAAAGCTATTCTTTTGGAATATAATTATAAAGTGTTATCTTTAATTTGTATCTTCTTTGTGTCATCAGAATGATAAAATTACTGCTACCATTTGGTTGGCAGGAAATGTACATGTCAAAAGACATCCAGTTAGTCAGGCTCCACCCAAACTGTGCACACACAGTTCCTCTGCTATTTGCTAAGTCATGTACCAAATGTGTGTTCAAATGTGACATCAAAATAGACTGATGAAGAAAAATTAAAGCTGCAAATGCAAAAATAATTTAACATGACCATTTTTGACCACCAGATAAAAATTCTTTGAAATATTTACACTTTCCCAGAGTGAACAACTAGAACAGGCAGGTCTAAATGGTATATTCAAAAAATGTATTGTAAACATGATAAAATGATGAGGCCTTTAGCCTGTTCGCCTTTCTATTTGCTAGAATCAGAGTTCCAAGTCTTCTAACTACACCACGAAGATTCAGGAGTGTTAGATATACCAAGCATCTAAAGTTATACCTGTTGCAGCCACCAGACACCAGTGCAACACCTGATAATGCTTATCTTACACAAAACTTAAAAGTATATGAAGATGTAAGACCAAGAAATCATTGCAGATTGTAGAGAAAGAGAATGGATAGCACAACAGCACAAGAACAACAAAGTAAGGCTCTGCCCCAAAGTCTATTAACATATTTTAAAAATTATAATTAAAAAAATTTTTCTCCATAAGAAAAAAAAGGATAGTGAGGAATGCATGATCTTTGATGACTAAAAATGAAAGTCATTTCAAAAATGTTCATTTTGAACAAAAATGTTCAAAAAAGTAACAGCTTTATATTATTTTTAAATTATACTTATTAAGTGTACAGGAGAAAAATTGTAGAATTTAGAAACTACTCCATTAAACCTTTATGACTTTGAGCTAATGTATGAGTTCTTAAATATACTGACAAGAGCACATGTAATTAAAAACAAATAGGTACATTTTAATTTATCAAGTTAAAAATGAAGCAGGACAGTGAGATAGACGGATGTTGGTAAAGGCCTGGTAAGGGAGAACTGACTTTGCAAAGTTGTCCCTTGACCTCTTGCCTTGCAGCAGAACAGGCGAGCATCTGCACACACACACACACACACACACACACACACACACACACACACACACACACAAGCTAAAATTTAAATAGTAAATAACCATAGAAATAGATAACGTGAAGAAAATTGATAGAATGGGAAAGGTGTTTTTAAACCATGCATCTGATAAATGACTCAAAACAGACTCTTTCTAATGTATACAAGGTCGCATATGTATGTTTGATCCCCTCTGCCATACATGGAGGGAGAACTCACAATAAGACTGTATAAAGAAGAATTACAGCTTAACAGTTATAAGACAAGTAGCCTAATTAAAATTAAAACATGAGTAAATTGTTCTACTTTTACTGTATGCAGAGAAAAAACTCAGTAGCACATAAAAATATCCCCAGTAGGTTTTTCAATGAAAACTGCACAGTTCCTAGCACGGCACTTCTTCACACTCAGTAGTTGGTCAACAATAAAGAAATGGATAACAATAAATGTTGGCAAAGACAAAGACAAATTCCCGCACACTCTATGGAAATAAATATGAAATGATATAGTTACTATGGGCTGCTACCAATTCAAATCAGATACATAATTAAATATTTCTACTTCCACATATATACTCAATAAAAATATCTTCACATAAAAATTTGTACACAAATGCTCATAGAAGCATCACTCTGATAACTAAAAAGTGGAATAAGCTCAATGTTTATTAGCTAAAATTTGGTTAAACAAAATGCAGTATATACACATCATGGGATATTAGAACAACAAATGTAGTACCTGGTACAGCAAGAAAGAATCTTTAAATGCATTACATATTCAAGGCTTCAGTGAGTTTAGACAGAAATTAATTAGTTACCCAGTTCTCTACACACCAGCTGGGTTGCACTAGGGATGATACCCACTGCTAGTAATGATCATCTACTCATCAATATTCAGGAAGTACAAACATAAGCGCAAAGTCTCTGAGACCAAATTGAATGGATGCTTCCTTGTCTGCCAAGCTTAGAATCTACAATGCCTGTTCATGTTTCTCATCCCTTCCTCTGAACATTTTCATATTTATTAGGTCATAAGAGCACTACTTTCATATGAGTTATCATGTAAATTCAAGTTGAATTGAGATAAAATGTCAGGGAAATTCAATATATTTAAAATATTATTATCTGAAGGTCTAAGGACCTTCAAAACTCAGTTTTACTTGCCTAAATATTGTAAACTCCAAATAACAGTAACAATTATGGGATTACAGCATCCATTCTCAGCTCTGAAAACTTCCATGTAGAAAACATGCAAAATCATGTTTATTTCATCTGTTTATGTTAATATGCAATATTAATTTAAATGTTAAAGTAGTTGACTAATTCTTGCCCCTCTGTAGATGGCTATAAAAATGGAATATATCGAGGACCCTCAGTGCATGACTAGTCTAATTTTTAAATAAGAAATTAAAAAATCAATTTAAATTGAAGTTACTATTTTGTTATTATATTTTTATTTTTTAGATAAGTCATTTTAATTTTATCTATGCTAGTTTTGTATGCATGTATGTGTGTGTACCACATGTGTACATAGTATCCATGGAGGTCTGAAGAGGGAGTAACTGGAGTAATAGATTGTTGTGAGCCACCATGGGGGTGCTGGGAGGTTAACCTGGGTCCTTCACAAGAGCAAAAATGTACACTTAACCACTAAGCCATCTCTCTAACTCCAGTTTTTAATTAAATTTAAAATAGTAAAAACTCCTTAAAGCTGCAATTTCATATTTGAAGCTAATTGCCTAGCTCAAATATTTTTTAATTATATAACTTGATTGATTTTTACAGTATATCAAAAACAAACAAAAATTTGCCTCTGTGCCTGAATAAGATAATTTTGAAAATTTCTTTTTAGAAATAGCATCATATGCTATATAAATACATACTATATGAATAAAATACTTAATGTAGTCAGCCACCCCCCTACCAGGAAAAAAAATGCACAAATAAAAGAAAGCTGATGAGACTCCTTGGATTTGTCAGTGACAGGATCAATACTCCATCTAGCAATAATTCCTCAATGTCTCTGGATGTACTAGTGTAGTCCTGGTCACAACTCAGTGTGTTGTGCTACCTGGTATGTGATAATAATTTCCTGTTTTGTGTCTGTTGAAATAAAGACATAATGCTATATAAGTTGACTATATAATATTGATTCTCTAAACAAATAAGGATTTATTTAAGAGTGAACATAGAATGAAAATATACACATAGTATATAAACCAAGAGAAGATATTTTTAGAACAACAGTGAGAAACATTATATAGATGGTTCATAACTGAAGTCTTTGGCTATGTATCAATAATCAAGTGGTACCAGCCCAAGGTCTAACAGACACTGAACATCTGTTTCTGAAAATGTATGTTTAATGTAAGCTTTGGTGGTGATTGTGGGTGAGGTAATGATGATTGAGATCCTATGTTTCATGAAATCCTAGCTTTGCTCTTTTTAAATACATATATATATGTATATATATATGAGAAGTCATTTTTATTCTGACAACTTGCAAAATGTTCAGTAGCTCATTATATAATAGTTTATTAGTCTCTATAACAATCTGACTGTATTTGAAAAAAAAAAGTAAGATTTGTAATTATTCAAGCACCATAGCACCATAGGTGGGTTGGTAACAACCCATTAAAAATTCTCTTCAGTGTTCTCTGTTAGTTTTGACTTGGCTATTTTATGCTATGGGATATGTTTGAGTTTCCCCCCAGAATTGTCCTTAAAAGAACCAAAGAAGGAAGATAGCCTGAGAAACAATTTTTAATTATGAAATTTCAATGTGTCATGAAGTGATTTAATGGTTTATAGGCAGGGCTGAAGAGATGGCTCAGTCCTTGTTGCAAAAACATGAGAAACTATGTTCATACATACACCCCCACAAACACACAAATTAAATAGCAGCATTGAGATGATAAACACAAAAGCATCATTGAGACTCACCACTCAGTTAATGGGACCTAATCATCTATCCCTTGGTCTCCTATATTAAAAACCCAGGTAAAAAGCTCATAAAGTAAGGTTTCTGTGGGTGACAACCTGGGCTAAGCCCATAATGAAGCCAAAAGACAGCGTTTAGCCGTCAGTCAAATGTGTTCACTAGTAGCCCCTAAAAAATCTTTCAGAATGGAAAATAGAAGATCCCTAATAAAATATCACAGATGTCTATGATATGTTCAGTATGGGAGAGAGAAGAAACAAACCAATGATGCAACTCACTATAGGTGAGCAGTGAAGCTTAGTGATTGATCCATCTTCCCTAGCTGTTTGCTGAATCACAAGAAAACACTTCTCCTATTAGAGGTATAATGAGGGATGGAGAGATACCTCAGTGGTTAAGATCGCTGATTCCTCTGCCAAAGGACCCAGGTTCAATTTCCAGCAACAAAATGGTAGCTCACAACTGTCTGTAACTCCAGTTCCATGGGATATGGAATCCACACATAGACATGAATTCAGGCAAAATACCAATGCACATGAAATAAAAGTAGGTACGTTACAAAAAAAGGAGGTACTAGGAACCAAAAAAAAAGATTTAAATGTCTTCTATATTATATAAGGGCAACATTTAAATATGAGACTTGAAGGCACAGACTTTCTGTTCCAGACTGTTCTGATTGACATGTCATCTACACTACACTGATTTAAGATGATGAATATTATGCAGCTACAGATCTAAGGAAAAAATGCAAAGATTTTAAACAGAAGTGGTATATAATTATCATTATTTAATAAAACAATTACATTTCAAAGAATTTATAACATACCTAGTGATATTGATTTTGAAGCTTAAAATCTATAATTTAAATATATAGCATAAAATGATTAATTATATCCAATTCTCATGGAATGAGCATGTTTTAGTACTGGTTTCTGTAGAAATCAAATCAATAATAAATAATCATAGGTTAATAATTGTGTGGAGGAGAAAAAAAGGTCTGGCAGCATGTATTTATCCTTTGGAAATTTATTTAATTATTTTTCCAAATTCTTCTATGTGGAAAGAGGTACTACATAGTCTGCTTCTTCATTATATTGTTTTTATGGGCACATTAACCAGTTGCTTTTGTACAGAAATTGGTATGTACTGCCATTAGTTGTTTATATGTATAATGATGACAATTTATTGAAATTCAGACAATATATGAAGTTCTTAAGTGCTCTACATACTCCCCGCCTCCCGACACACACACTTGTAGCTTATCTCTCCACATCTTATGTTGGTCAATGCACCGAAACCCACATAAAATACATCTCACACTTTCTTGCCCAAGTTTTCCCTATCTGAAATATCATTCCTGCTAGCAGGGAGCAGTACTGGTGCACAGAGCTCTTGGAAAAAGTAAAACAATGTCCTTGGGGATTCTCATTAGGGTCTTCTGGGAACAGCTGGAGAGTCACAGCCAGGAAATGGAGCAGGACAGCTGGCAGGCTCTCTATCCCTTTGTTGATTTTTTTTTCTTGCAGGGTGACATTCCCTACCCCCACGTCACCCTTGTCTTGAAATCCTCTCTAATCCTCTTTTATAAACATGGCTTTTTAGGTGGGACAGAACTTTCTTGCCCCCACCATGAGAGTCAGCAGGGGCCAGAGACAGTACTTCTGCCTCTTTCATAAATTTAAACACTCAGGCTGATGCAACCAGATTGCCATGAATTATCTTGATCATTGTGATGGCCTTTCTATAGGATCTATATGTTGTTTTCAAATTCTGCCATTCTGCCTGCCTTTAAAATTTCCATTTATATGGGAAATTTAGGAATTACAAGAATGAGGAAAAGCATTTTGTTCTAATAAACCAAGTACTTTACTAAGAAACATTCTAAACTAATTTAATAACAAATTAAAACAAAAATAATTATGAATTACAAAAACTATTTTTTTGTGTTGTCTCATACAACCGTTTGAATGCAAAGATTTATGGTTTACTTGCAGTTTCTGTGAGTCAGGGCCTTATTTCATCAATGGTGAATTTTCTAGAAAATCATTTACTTAGCAGTTGAATATTCTATTTAAAATTGCAGTCTCTTATTAACTATCATTTTAGTAGCATTAGCTCTTTTTTGAGTGTGAGCTGTTTATCTCTTTAGGTTCTCTCTCTGCAGATGAGACATTCTTTTTTAAGGCTTGCCTTGCATAATAATGATGAAAAACAAAACCAAAATTTTTTAGCAATTGAAATTTTGGCCTTTCCTTAAACAGTATTAGGCAAGCTTTGTCATTTATTTGTATTATCCCTGACAGTACAATAGTATGAGGAAAGTTACATTAAAAGAGAATATTAAATAAGAAAAATTTGACCTTTGATCAAGTTGTTTCACCTCCCTGGACCTTTTCTCTCATATGGGAAATAAGAGAGTTGGATGAAATGAATTGCAATGTCTATTTTTCATTTTAAGCATCATAAATGATTCCTTCTGTTAATTTGTCTGGCCTTGTTGTGACTGAAAGTTGTGGTTTTATATTTAAAATAGCATTAAAATTAGTCTTACAATACTTGGACGATAATATAATAAATCTTTAAGACATTTATAACTCGGTAGAGTCATAATGAGTTTGCAGTTTCAAGGAAAGGTCTGTGCATTTCTAAGAGCCTCAGGAATTGACTAGTTTCCCCTGGCTGTTAAGGAGATAGATCTATACGCATCTCAGTGGAGTCTCACACCTATGTGAGATATAGATTTGCAGATCTGCATTACAATGTCTTACACAAGACCTTTCACATCCTATTAGGAAAGATGTCTTTGGAATGAATCTTTTAGAACAAAGACATACTTCCTAATTTATTCATTGCTTTTTCAAAAGAGAAAAAGAAGGACAAAAGGAAAGAAACAAAAGATATACCTTTAAATGGGAGAGATGGTGAGAAATTATTTTAAATAAAAAATATTCTTATCATTATAATGCCTTCTCCTTGAACCATAAGCTTTAGTGAATCTAAGATGTTCTGAGGTTACCAGGATACAAAATATCTCTAAGCCAATTAGAACACCCAACCCGATTAGCTTAAAGAGGTCAGATAATAACAACCTTCTTTACCTAGTTCTGCAAACACCTTAGTAACTACACATTTGCAGAACGAGTTTATTCATTTTATTAAGTAAATTAAAAAGTAATATTCATCAGAACTATAAAAAAATGTACCTGGGAAATGTTACTTGGTTCTTCTGAGACTTTATATGCTCTTCATTTGAAAGAATAAATGAAAAATATTCTTTAATAAGGTTTTAGAATGGCCTTAAATTATTTGTAAATTTAAACTGTAAGTTTAAATATATTATCAAAATAAAATATTTTTGCAATAAACAACCTAAATATAGGTTATTAAGATTGTTAAAACCCTGACATTTTTCAAGTGTTTCTTCACAAAGAAATAACATAATAAGATAATTACATCTCTCAAGCATGTGTTTGTCTGCATAGAAAGCACCTATTAAGTTTAAGGTTTCTTAATTTTGTTCTCAGCATCTTCCCTTTTTTTCTCTTTTTCTACCTTTTTTGTTTTCTATTATTTTTTCCTTTTTATTTTATTTTATTTTTTTATTTTCCTTTTTCTCCTTTGTGTCTTCTTTCTCAAACAGATCCTTAGAGGGTGAGTCAATTCTAATTGGTTCTTCAGGATTTCATTATTTCTAGTATATGTAGAGAATCAGCAGAGAAAGAACAACACAAACCTCAAAATATACAAATGATACTTCATAAAGGAATGGAACTGCATCTTCTGCATGAATCCACAAAGATGATGAAATGTATAGTGGTTAATAAGCTTGTGCCAGTAAGCAGGCACAAGATGGTGAAACTCATTTCCCTCTCTGCTGATGTCACATGAAAGGAAAAGAAGCACATGGGCTCCCCTGCAGTCTGAGGGTTCATGACGTCAGCACAGGACCTCAAGTAATTTACAGCAGTGTGTTTACTTTGGAGCAATTTGATATGTATTAATGCATGCAGCAGCAGCTGTCCCTTTTAGAAGAGAAATGTGCTTGCATGAGCTCTCTCATCCAAACTGAGAACATAAGCACACTCCAATAGCAAAAGAGGTGGCTGCTGTTGCATGAATTAATACATTATAAGTTATTCTCCCATCTATAATTTGTGTTTAAATTCTACTCTATTTTTATAATTATGAATACTGAAGATTTTTAAAGGTACAAAACTTGTATGGAATAACTGAGATATCAAAGAGGAAATTATAATACTTTTATTGTATTTTAGGAATTTGTTTACTTTCATACCAAAATAAAATATATTTATTATTTTTAGACTGAGGCATCTAGCTTATAATGCTTGAGGTGAAGAAAAAGGGGATTGCTATTTCTAGATCTGACCAAGACTGAGAGTGAATTTGTTAATAGATTGTGTAACAAAAAAGAATAGATGTTCATATGTTATTTAGTCTGATAATCTGGATGTATAAATTTATTTTTCAAATTTGTATCAAAGTTGATTTTTAATTTACTATGATCTGAAAATATTTAAATTTAATCTCCATCTTTGAAAACACTCTAAGAAACAAAACCACTTAAGAGTTTGTACAAACCAGAGTTAAAAGATTTTGCTTAGAGAATTGCCTTTATATGAAGCTAATATTTTATCTCAACGGTAATCTCAACCAAACTTTATATACTATAAACATATATGGACATTCAGATATTCATGTATTCATGTATTCATGTATGTTAAGTGACTAACATGAAATCCACAGTTTCTAAGCCTAAATAACTCAAACAACACACATTTTTATTTGTTTGAGTTGTTTTACTGCTGTTTATTATCAGTTCATTGGTTGTTTTAATAAGCAGTGTTTTAGAAAACTGCAATGGAGATTCTTTTTATACAGATGGAAACTTGGTTCCATTTCTGTGATTCCTTTCAGCTTCATTTTATAATTTCCTGTTCTTCTCTGAGCTAAGGTTACATTTCCATTTTGTAAATATTGCACAGTGTAAAACTTATGCTTCTAATTTTATGCATTATTTTATCATTGTAAAATATCTGAAAATTAGTTTTCTGTTTATCTAGGCAGCCTAAGTATTTAATATCGTTTTTAATGTTATGCTAGCTCTGTTAACAATATGGCTCATTATTTAATTCAGAAAGAATTTAAACGCGTGAGGTTTGTAACAGCAAGCACTACAGTGATTTGCATTGACCTAATTAGTTCATTTACATGCTGACCTTTAAAACTGGTTGGGTTTTGTAAACTCAACTTATGGATGTAAGCATTCCTTCTAAGAGACCTGAGGGAGGGCCATGAAACTAGGATAAAGTTGATGAAGAAATATCAATGATAAATTAAAGGGAAGCAAATTTAAAAATATGTAGTACCATTTCATAGACTATATAAAACCACCCTGGAAGAGAATATATTTTCAACACAACTTTTAGAACAGCCAGTTAGCTGCCTAGGCCTTTCAAATGGCTTATTACTTTTTAAAACTGCTTATTTTAAAGAAATAATAGAAAATAAGTGAAGTACTAGAGTATAGTTGATGTCTCTTAGCTCGCATTTAAGTGTCATGAATTCTAAGTGAGCTCTCTCAATCTACTATGTTCTTACAGATTCTACAATGTTACACAAAATTCACAATCTTCAGAAAATGCTAAATTTGCAATGTTCTTAAAACATAGTAAAACCTTGTACCAACTGAAAAAACACAAATTTGTGGCGAATCAAACTGGAAATAACATAGATGGACAAGTTCCTCTGTCTGAGGTACAAGAAATCATGAATTGGTAATTTTTTAAAAATAGAAATTTTCCCGTTCTGTCTTTTCCCTCCCAATAAATCAGTTCTCTTTCATCTGTATTTTCATATTCTTTACTGAGAAATTTGACCCCAAAGTTGTTCCTATACTTCCAAGTGTTCACCTGTTTAAATTCTCTAACTTCTTTGGTTTGTTGGGATACCTGCACGCACACCTATAGCAATGGGTGATTTTCTCTTACTCATCATGATCCACAGGACCTAAGATTGAGACATTGTTTGGGAAATAACCCTCAGAACTTTTCTTATTGCCCCTAGCATACTAGACTGGTTCTTTCATTTAAAAATCTTAAATACAATAATGCAAATATCAATGGCTACTTTTTGTGAATATATGACACTATTTGTCATTGTCATAATCTATCTCTGGTGACTTTCTAGCATTCAGTGAAGACTGCAGCAATTACCTTGATCTATATATTAAACTTTTTTTTCTGCAGTGTAAGAGTCTATGGGAATAGCTGAGACTAGATTCTTTGACCTCTGAAAAATCAAAGGCCTTTTGTCTTATTCCCATTGCTTTCTTGGACTTTACTTTTTAACCTAAGATTGTATCCTCAGCTCTACAGCTACAAAACTCTATGGCTTCAACTAGCACTTGGTTTTATTTTTCTCAGTTCTTCCAAGACAATTAAGCCTCAACTTTCCACAAAGACTCTAAATTTACCAGAAAACCAGTAAAACTCTCTTTGAAAACATACTTTAAGGAATGAAATTTCTCTATAGGTCACCTCCTGCTTTTGGTGTTCCTGTTTTTAACTAATGGTATAACCATTCCAATGGCTACAAAACTTGGTGTTCTAGACTAGCGCCGGCCTCTATCTTGTTCAAAGAAGCTTCTCTTTGCAGTGATTGGCGGTTAACACAGAGACCCACAACAGGCCAGAGTGCTGAGAACAAGGGACTGTTCCACAATGAACCTCCAATGGAACACTCATATAACACCCCTCCCCAAAGCTCAGTGAATGCCTAGGAAGAGAAAGTAGAAAGAACCAGAAGCAGGGCAATGGGAGAGAGAGCCCTTTAATACTGTCATAAGAGGTATATGCCTATGGCACAAATGCCCTAACAGTAACAAGAGTTGCCTAAAAAAGTCTTCATGAGACTGAACCTGTAAGCATTAAGTCATAGACAGGAAAAGGGGATGGTCTCACCTTTGTAAGCTACTGGTAGAAGGGGTTTAATAAGTAACAGAAAGTCATTATGTTTGGTGATAGAGCCACTGGTGATTCCATTAACAGCTTCATACCATGTCCATGTAGACAGTACTGGTTATGCCTGAAGGCCACCAAAAAAAACCCCCAAAAACCAAAAAAAAAAACCCAAAATGTTATAAAGAAGAGTAGAGGATAGGTAAGAATGGAAGCAAGCATGGGTTGGAGGGAAATAAGAGAGGGTGGGGCAAGAATGACAAGAATATATTACATACATACTTATGAAAAAAATTTAATAAAACAGATAAATATTTATGTGTGTTCTTTCTTGTCTCTCTCTTTTTTCATGCTTTGAACATCTTTATTTTACATATGGTAAAATGAATTTGTAGGTAATTGACCCAGCCTGCAGATACTGATACTATGAAAAAGGAAACAATGGATTCTCCTACCACAGGCCCAGTTCAAGTATATTGAGTCTGTTGTTCTTTTATTATTTAATAGAAAATTCTAAATAATTTATTTATTTTTTATGAATAAAATCTTATATTTTTTTATCTATGCATATCCTTGTTCAAGCTCCCTTCTCCACTCCACCCCTTCCAGTCACTCTCTCTTATTCACATATCTTTATCTACTCCCCAGCAAGGGCAGGAGGTCCCAAGGTCCCAATATGGCTTAGTTCAGCATCCACTCTTGGCAGAATCCAGTTTCCTCACTCCAACATCAAGACTGGGTCACGTGTTCCTCTGGAGAGAGTGGGATCCAAGGTATCCAAGGTGTTTCAGATTCCAAGCAGTTCAGTGGTTGTGGTTTGCAGCTTGGATATGTTTAGCTTTTTGCTTTTTTGTTTAGAGTCCACTAATGAGGTGAGTACATGCCCTGCATATCTTTATGGGCTTGTGATACCTCGCTCAGGAGGATATTCTCCAAATCCAACCATTTGCCTGCAAATTTTAGGATATCATTTTTTCTTACTGCTGAGTAGTATTCCATTGTGTAGATGTACCACAGTTTGATAATCCATTTTTCAGTTGAGGGGCATCTAGGTTGTTTCCACTTCTTGCTGTTATGAATAATGCCTTTGGAGTAAGGATGTGCATCTTTATGCCCAGTAGTAGTATTGCTGGATCATGGTGGAGATTGATTCCCAGTTCTCTGAGAAATCACCATACTGCATTTCAATGTGGCTGAAAAAGCTTACACTCCCATCAACAATGGAGTGTTCCCCTTGCCCCACATCCTCTTCAGCATAGGCTGTCATCTATGTCTTTTATCTTAGCCAATCTGACAGGTGTTAAGGTGGTATCTCAAAGTTGTTTTCATTTGCATTTCTCTGATGGCTAAAGATGTTGACACTATTTCAAGTGCCTTTCAGATATTTGTAAGTCTGGTGAGAATTCCCTTTTTAGTTCTGAACCCCATTTTTTGATTGGGTTATTCAGGATTTTGGGCTCTAGTTTCTTGAGTTCTCTATATATTTTAGAGATCAGTCCTCTATCACTTGCAGGGTTGGGAAAATCTTTTCCCATTTTGAAGGCTGTCATTTTGTTGTATTGATTGTGTCCTTTGCTTTACAGAAGATGCTCTGTTTCAGGAGGCCCCACCTATTGATTGTTGTTCTTAATGTCTGTGCCACTGGTGTTATATTTAGAAAGTGGTCACCTGTGCCAATTCATTGAAGGGTATTTCCCACTTTCTTTTCTATCAAATTCAGAGTCGCTGGGTATTTGTTAAGGTCTTTGATCCACTTGGATTTGAGTTTTATGCAGAATGACAGGCTTGGATCCATTTGCATTTTTCTACACACTTCCATCCAGCTATACCAACACCATTTGTTAAAGATACTATCTTTTTTTCATTGAATATTTTGGGCCTCTTTTTCGAAGATCAGGTGTTCATAGGTTTTTGGGTTAAAGTCTGGGCCTTCAATTCAATTCCATTGATCCACAAGTCTGTTTTTATGCCAGGATGTTTTTATAACTGTAGCTCTATAGTATAACTTGAAGTCTGGGATTGTGATGCCTCTTGAGGTTCTTTCGTTGAGCAAAATTGTTTTGGCAATCCTGACTTTCCTGTTATTCCAAATGAAGTTTAGTTTTGTTCTTTCAAAGGCCATAAAATATTGTGTTGGGATTTTGATGTGAAGTGCATTGAATCTGTAGATTGCCTTTGGTAGAACTGCCATTTTTACTATGTTGATCCTACCTATCTAGGAACATGGGAGAGCTTTCCATTTTCTAATATCCTCTTCAATTTCATTCTTCAGTGATTTAAAATTATTGTCAAATAGGTCTGTTACTTCTTTGGTTATAGTTACTCCAAGGTATTTAACGCTATTTGCAGCTATTATAAAGGTTGATAGTTCCGATTTTTCTTTTTTAGAACTTTTATCTTTAGTGTATAGGAGGGCTACTGATTTCTTTGAGTTAATCTTGTATTCTGCTACATTGCTGAAGGTGTTTGTCAGCTGTAGAATTTTCTGGTAGAATTTTGTGGGTTACTTATGCATACAGTCATATCATCTGCAAATATAGATAGCTTTACTTCTTTTGCAATTCGTAACCCCTTCATCTCCTTTTGTTCTCTTATTGCTTTAGCTAAAACTTCAAGAACTATATTGAATAGATAAGGGGAGAGAGAACATCCTTGTCTAGTTCCTGATTTTAGTGGGATAGCTTTGAGTTTTTCTCCATTAAGTTTGATGTTGTCTGTCACCTTCTTTTAAATCACCTGTATTTTTCCCCCCTGTATTCCTAATCTGTCCAGGGTTTTTATCATAAAGGAATGTTGGATTTTGTTGAAGACTTTTTCAGCATCTAAGGATATGATCATGTGGCTTTTTTCCTTCAGTTTGTTTATATGATGGAGGACATTTATGATCATCACTGCATTTCTGGGATGAAGCCTACTTCATCATGGTGAATGATATTTTTTACATATTGTTGTATATAGTTTACAAAAATTTTAATGAGAATTTTGCATCAGTATTCAGGAGCGAAACTGGTCTGTTATTCTCCTTTGTTGCATATTTGAGTGGCTTGGGTATTAGGGTAATTGTGGCCTCATAAAAGGAATTTGGTAATATTCCTTCAGTTTCTACTGTGTGAAATAGTTTGAGAATTAATTATAGTAATTCTAAACTGAAACCATCTGTACCGGAGGTTTTTTTTTTTTTTTTCCTTGAGAGACTTTTGATGACAGCTTCAATTTCCTTTAGGGTTACAGATCTGTTTAGGTAATTAATCTGAATCTGGTCTTCATTTAATTTTGGGAAATTAATCCCAAAAATTTTTTTTGGGAAATCCCAAAAAAATTTCCATCTTTGCCTCATTCTGTGCCTTTTTTTATTGTTTATATTTCTTCTAGGTTTTCCATTTTTTTTTGGAATACAGATTTTCAAAGTATCACCTCATAATTCTCTGGATTTCCTAGGGGTCTGTTGTTATGACACCTTTTTCATTTCTGATTTTGTTAATTTGGATACTCTTTCTCTGCTTTGTGGTTAGTTTGGATAAAGATTTATCTATCATGTTGATTTTCTCAAAGAACAAAATCTTTGATTTTTTGATTCTTTGTATTGTTCTTTTTGTTTCAAATGTATTGATTTCAGCTCTATACTTGATTATTTCCTGTCATCTATTCCTTCTAGGTGAGTTTGCTCCTAATTGTTCTAAGGCTTTCAATTTTGCTTTTAGTTCTCTAGTGTGGGATTTTTCTAGGTTTTTCATATAGGCATCTAGTGCTATAAATTTTCCTCTTAAGACTGCTTTGAATGTGTCTCACAAGTTTGGGTACATTGTGGATTCATTTTCATTAAATTTTAGGAAGACTTTGATTTCTTTCTTAATTTCTTCCTTGACCCAGAGGTAGTTCAGCTGAGTGATGTTTAGTTTCCATGAGTTGGTAGGCTTTCTTTGATTTTTGATGTTGTTGAACTCTAACATTAGCCCCTGGTCGTCTGATAAGATACAAGGGATTATTTCCATTTTTTGTATCTGTTGATATTTGCTTTATGACCAATAACGTTGTCAATTTTAGAGAAAGTTCCATGAGGTGCTGAGAAACATGTATATTCCTTTGCATTTTGGTGGAAGCTTCTGTAAATATCTATTGAATCCATTTGCATCATAACCTCTGTTAGACTCCTTATTTCTCTGTTGAGTCTCTGTCTGGTTGACCTACCCAGGGGTAAAAGTGGGTTATTGAAGTTTCCCTCTATTAGGGTGTGAGAATTGATGTGGAATTTGAGCTTTAGCAGTGTTTCTTTTACATATTAGGTGCATAAATATTCAAGATTGAAATCTCCTCTTGACCAATTTTTCTTGATATGAATAAGTAATGCCCATCTTGGTCCTTTTTAATTGATTTTAGTTTAAAGTCTACTTTGTTAGATATTAAGATGGCAACCCCAGCTTGTTTCTTAGAGCCATTTGATTGGAAAATCTTTTCAGAACCATTTACTCTGAGCTTGTGTCTATCTTTGTGGCTGAGGTGTGTTTCTTATATGCGGCAGAAAGATGGCTTTTGTTTTTGTATCCATCTTGTTAATATGTGTCTTTTTATAGGTGAGTTGATTACATTGATATTAAGGGATATTCGTGATCACTGATTGATGTTTCCTGCTATTTTTGGTGGTAGCTTGTATGTATTTTTTTTCTCTGGGCTTTTCTTATGTGGGAATATTAAATGTGTGTGGTTTCATGAGTGTATCTGGGATCCTTAGGTAGGAGTTTTTCTTCTAAGATTTATGGAGGACTGTATTTGTAGATAGATTTTGTTTCAGTCTGACTTTGTCATGAAATATCTTGTTTATTCCATCTATGGTGATTGATAATTTTGCTGGGTATAGTAGTCTAGGTTGGCAGCCATGCTCTTTTAGTGTGTATATAGCTTCTGACCAAGCCCTTCTAGCTTTCCTCATTTCCATTGAATAGTCAGGCATTATTCTGATGGGTCTGCCTTTATAAGTCAGATGGCCCTTTTCTTTTGCAGGTCTTAAAATTTTTTCTTTGTTCTCTATGTTTTTTGGCTTGATTGTTATGTGGCAAGTGGACTTTTTGGGGGGTGGGGTCATATCTATTTGGTGTTCTGTAAGCTTCTTGTATCTTTACAGGCATTTTCGTCTTTAAGTTAGGAAATTTTCTTCTATGAATTTTTTGAATACAGTATCTATGCCTTTGAGCTGGTATTCTTCTCCTTCTATTCCTATTATTCTAAGATTAGGTCTTTCCATGGTGTCCCAAATTTTCTGAACATTTTTGTCTTTTGGATTTTTTCATTTTAGTATTTTCTTTGACTGATCTATCTATTTCTGCTACTGAGTCTTCTACTCCAGAGATTCTCTCTTCCATCACTTAGATTCTGTTGGTTATGCTTTTATCTGTAGTTCCAGCTCTTTTCTTCAGGTTTTCTATTTCCATCTTTGCCTCATTCTGTGCCTTTTTTTATTGCTTATATTTCAGTTTTTAGTTCCTGGAATGTTTCTTTCATCTTTTGGGTTACCTTTTCTTGGTTTTCTTTCAAGGATTTGTTCATATCTTCCAATTTTTTGTTTGGATTTTCTTCTATTTCTTTAAGGGAATTTTTTATATCTTCTTTGAAGACTTCAATAATCTTCATAAAGGTGTTTTGGTGTTGTTTCCTTCTGTTTCCTCTTCATTGCTCTATTCAGGTCTTGTAGTTGTAGAACCACCAGTTTCTTCTGGAGTTGCCTTGTTGTTCTTTATATTATTATTTGTATTTTTGTACTGGTGTCTGACCATGGCTTCACTGGTTCACAATTAGCTCCTATTCAGTTGTGACAAGAGGACTTGTGTGTCTCCTGTCTTCTCTGAGCAAGGGGTCTACTGGATCTCTGACTCTGCTCTGGATGGTGTCTGAATTTCAAAGCCTCAATCCTTCTCTGATGGCACAGTTCACCCTGGAGGGTGGGCCAGGCATGCAATGTCCCCTCTTTTAGGTGTGGCTGGAAGAGCCCCTCTCAGCCAAATTCTAGCCCTTGTCTGGTAGGGAGAGTCTGAGATCAGACTCTAGGGAGTGACCCTGGTCCCGGAGAGGGACTCTCGGATGGGTGGTCCAGGTGCTGAAATCTGCTCACCTTTGGACAGGGTCTGAATTTCAATTTTTTTTCTCTTAAATACCTTTTGGAGCACACTGGTCTTGTTTCAAAGTCATAGTTATTACAATGATTTCTAACCATCACCAATTAACAAAAGAGCAGCAACTGGAATGGACCGCATTGTTGGTCATTTTCTTTCATTATAAGGAAATAGCTAAGTTGATTTCTGAGATAGATTCATTTGGATCATGGTTTGAAATGTATCACTCTGAGATTATATATGTCTCTGATGGGCATGCTGGATAGCAACAGTTTGAAGATCATTGGAGAAAGCCGCCACTCACTTATCCTCCAGAAAGAGGTTGAGATCTCACAGGCTGGCCCTTCAAGGACATTTCTCCAAGCAACAGAAAACCTCCCATAGGACTGGATGTCTAAATAATGACACTGCTAATCAGTAGTGCCCCTGTAGCAACTAAGATTTATATATATAAAGCTTTAAGCAACATCTAAAAATACAGCAACCTCCTCAGTTTTCTCAATCTGGAGCCATGATTTTCAGTCTCCAAAAATTCTTATATAGTAAATTTTTGCAGACATGTACAAGTGAATCTGTTCTGAGGCTAACAAACAAGATCCTTAAAATAAAATTGAGAACAATGTCAATGTTCAGAAACTTTATATTTTCTAATTTGAAGGAAAGTAAATGCTCTTAGCAAAATATGCTTTTCTTTCATCAAATTCCAATGTATTCTTCAGTCTCTTTTATTTTACTCATATGTAATTCATTTCTGCTTGAACACTTAAATTGGTGACTCTTGCTGTAGTATACAGGCTGAAATCATCAGCATCATCTTACAAAATTATTAGAAAAGAAATTTTTTGAGATTCACTCAGACACATTGACTGGTATACTAAGAGCTCTCCAAAACTTCCACGTGGAATGGAGGAGCTGGGATTGGAAATTGTTTCTAGTATCACATAAAGCAATCCACTTGCATCAAATTCATTCCCCATTACCAGCTCAAATCCAATGATATCTTATATCTTTAACTTCTACCTGCTAATTGTACTTATTAATCATGTTTCAATCTAACTACCCCTCTAAAATAAAGTGATAACCTCCAACCCCTTATTATCCAGCCTACACTTGTTACAATTTTGGCTAGTGGCCATGAACTTATGAAGGTGTTTGCTCAAAAATGGAAGGCTTCTAAATTTTTTTGGCATCTATGGGATGCTTTGCCTACCATAAATTTCTTTGTGAAATCCTTTGTCTTTTATGGTACTTTTCTTCTTAATTTTCACTGGCTTAAGCTCTCTTGCAAATTTTATCTATTCTCCATTATCTCTGAAAATCTCCAATGAATTCATTCTTTCTCTTTATTAGTATCATTCAATATCAAACAAGCATTATTTTTCTAAAAACTTCTCAAGACAATGAAATCTCAACCTCCAAGTTAAGATTCATTCTTTTGTACAGAAATTTTACCAGATTATCTACTAGATATGTCATTTGGGCATAACACCTTGGATCTTATAAATCAAATCTAGTTATTTTTACTCTTCTATATCCCCCTTATCCACTTATCTATTTCATCATCCATCAATCTTAAACATCTCACTAAATGAACATTTCTGACAAGTACAGACACACAGTGCCAGAATAGTCGGTCAACAGGAACTGGACTCAAGAGTCTTAGGATGGGGTGAGGAGAAACCATAAACATGAATTCAGATGAAAAGGAGGATCACGAAAGATCTGGGGGAACTTGGAAGATGGAATTAAATATAATTATTCTTTTATTTTTATTTTTAAAGTTTTTTCCTTATCTACCAATGCTCCCCTTCCCTCCCCTCTTTCCAATCCTCCCTCACCTCTCCCAATCCCCCGTGTATTTCCTAGAGAGGGCAAAAAGTCCTAAGGTGAGTCAGTTCAGCCTGTCATATCCAGTTGAGGTATGTGCCAATCCCTCCCTCCAGTATCAAGGCTGAGTAAGGTGTTCCTTTGTAGGGAATGGGCTCCAAGAAGTCATTTCATGTCCCAGGAATAAACTCTGGTCTTACTGCAAGAAACTCCACAAACTGTCCATACCATTTGACTATCATCTATATTCAGAGGGTTTAGTTCCTTCGCATGAAGGTTCCTCAGCTGTCATTTCTGTCAGTGAGCTCCCACTAGCTAGGTTCGGCCTTTACTGTGATTTTCCTCCTCATGATCCTGATCTCTTTGCTCATATACTCTCTGATCTCTGTCTCTTAGCTGTACTGGAAGCTCAAGCTGGTGCTTGGCTATGGATCTCTGCTTATGCATCTATCCATTGCTTGATTAGGTTGTATAATGAAAATTAGGGTCATTTATTTGATTATAAGGGAAGTCCTTTTTAGGTACCCTCTCCACTATTGCTTGAAGTCTGAGCTGGGGTCATCTTGTGGGCTCTTAAATGTTTCGCTAGCACCAGGTTTGTCTCTCATCCCACAATAGCTTCCTCTATCAAGATATCTATTTCGTCACTCCCCTTCTTTGTTGTTCCTCTCATTCAACCATCTCCTTCTCTCATGATCTCTTCCCACCTTCCCTTGCTCACTCCTCCAAATGATCCCAATTTACTCTGGTGATCTTCCTTATTTCCCCTTCCTAGGGAAATCCATGGATGTCTCTTTTAAGTTCCTCCTGTTACCTAGCTGCTCTATGTTTGTGGATTGTAGACAGATTATCCTTCAATTAATGTCTAAAATTCACTTGTTTAATTAGAAAAAGTTTAAGTTCGTAAAGAATTAATCAAAATATTTTTATTTAAATTGTTCAGTGAATAAAGTTCTTGCCATCACAAGCGTGATGACCTGAGTTCATATCCCCAGATCCACTTAGAAGCAAATGTGTGTGTTTCAAGTACTAGAGAGGAGGGATTAATGGGTCCAATCCTGGGAACACAGGCAGTCAGAAGCCAGGGCTCACTGGTTCATTAGCCAATCTTGAAACTTCACGTTCAATACAACACTCTCTTGAAAAACATGGGACTGGAGAGATAGCCAAGTAAGTCAAAAGGTTCTGCTGTCATACCAAATCACCTAAGCTTCTTGGAAGCACAATGAGAAAACAAAGAAGCAACTCCTACAAATTGTCTACTGACTTTACATACATGCTTTATCCCCTAGATGTCAGAACAGACACATGCCCTGCTCTGCCCCTCAAAACTGCACACAAATAAAAAAAATTAAGCATCAATTATTATTTCCTCATGTTCAAATTCTTAAAGACGTCATCTATATAGTATGGTTTCAATTAAGGCCTCTGTGAACTAATTAGGCCAAAATAAAACAAAATCAGTGTTCAAGTTTACAATCTTTAGAGTCAGCACAATGGACTTTATATTCAAATCTGTTTAGTGGCCTTACCTATAGCTTTGTGTTTCATATTTCTGCACTACTAATACCAGGTAAAAGAACCAAGAGAGATAGCTCAAGTGATAAAGTGTTTGCCTTGAGTTCAATATCCAAAATCCACATTTTAAAAAACCAGACATGGTGATGCACACTTCCAGTCCCAAATCTGGAGAAGTAGAGATAAACAAATTCTTGGAGCTTTTTGTCAAGATATTCATGCCTACATGATAAGTTGCAGCCAGACCAACTCTATCTCAATAAATGAGATAGACAACAACTTGAAGAATTAACACCTGTGCCCTTATACTTACCCCTCATCCATCAACATATACAAGTAAACACACACATAGCTAGAAATAATAAGCAAATGTTATAACAGTGGTTAAATATTAACAATTCCAGAGCAATGTCTCCCTTTCTAGTAACATAACAATTTTATGTTCTCTGAACACCAAAAAAACAAAATCAATAATGACTTCTTTTTCTTATACATGCAAGCATCACAAATGGACATATTGATGGTGGATTTGACAATTAGATGAGTCCAAATTCCTTAAATTTTTTACACTGGACCTATTGAATGCAATTTCTTCAGATAAACTGGCCTAATGTGGTATACATATTAGGGAATACCAAGGATATAAATCAATAAGAACTCATCTGGGACAATCCAATCAGATAAAACACAGCAGAGAAAATGCTAGTGCTGCCATTTTTCTTGTGAGCCCATATCTTCATTAGCCCCTCTTCCACTTACCTGTTTTGACAGATTTTTTTTTTAAAGAATATTCATTTAGTGTTTTGGCTACAAAGAACATGCAAGAAAAATAATGTAAGTGACATTCAGCTACTCATATTTGTAATTAGTATTCTTGTTGGTGTTATGTCAACCTGACACAAGCTAGAGACATCTGGGAAGATGGAGTCTCAACTGAGAAAATGCCTTCTTTAGACAGGTCTGCTCACAAGACAGTGGGAGCATTTTCTTGATTAGTTATTAACATATGAGTGTCCATTTCACTGCAGGTGGGTTCCACCCCTAGGCCAGTGGTCCAAGGTAATTCATGAAGACAGATTGAGCAAGCCATGGAGAGCAAGCTAGTGAGCATCACTCGTTCATGGCCTCTGCTTCAGTGTCTGTCTCAAGATCCTTACCTTGAGCTTTCTTTATGATGGATTGTAAAATGAAATCAATCCTCTTTTTTTCAACCTGGTTTATCACAAAAATATAAAGTAACCCAGGGCAGTTTATCAATTCTTATACCCTAATAGTGGAAGACTTCAATACCCCACTTTCAACCCTGGATAGATCAACCAGACAGAGCCTCAACAGAGAAATAAGGAGTCTAAATGAGGTTATGATGCAAATGGATGTCATAAATATCTACAGAACCTTCCACCCAAAGGCAAAGGAATATACATATTTCTCAGCTCCGCATGGTACTTTCTCCAAAATTGACCACATAGTTGGTCATAAAGCAAATATCAGCAGATACAAAAAAGTGGAAATAATCCCTTGTAACATATCGGACCATCAGGGCCTAAAGTTAGAGGTCAACAACATCAAAACGCAAAGAAAGCCTACTAACTCATGGAAACTAAACATCAATCAGCTGAACCATCTCTGGGTCAAAGAAG
>PVIH01023361.1:5901-25094 GCA_004025045.1 Sigmodon hispidus
TTACAAATAATGCTGCTATGAACATAGTTGAGCTAATACCTTTGGAGTGTGAATGTGCCTCTTTAGGGTATACACCCAGAAGTGGTATTGCTGGGTCCTTGGGGAGATTGATTCTCAATTTTCTGAGAAACTGCCATATTGCATTCCAAAGTGGCTGAACAAGCTTACACTCCCACCAACAATGGAGGAGTGTTCCCCTGGCTCCGCATCCTCTCCAACATAGGCTGTCATCTGTGTCTTTAATCTTAGCCAATCTAACAGGTGTAAGGTGGTATCTCAAAGTTGTTTTGATTTGCATTTCTCTGATGGCTAAAGATGAAGAGCACTTTTTCAGGTGTCTTTCAGCCATTCGTAATTCTTCTGCTGAGAATTCCCTTTTTAATTCTGAACCCCATTTTTAATTGGGTTATTAAGAGTTTGGGGCTCTAGTTTTCTGAGTTCTCTATATATTTTAGAGATCAATCTTCTGTCACTTTTAGAGTTGGCAAAGATATTTTCCCATTCTGTAGGCTGTCTGTTTTGTGTTACTGACTGTGACCTTGGCCTAACGGAAGCTTCTCAGTTTCCACTTTGATTGTCACTCTGGCCAGCTCACTGCTCTTAGAAGGAAACAAAGCAGTCTTCATACATTAACCACTATCTAGCTAATCTTGAAACTTCTGATCTTATTGTTGTATGCCTTTGAGATTCAATAATTTGGAGATTTGGGGATATGTAATTTAATTTGGCCATAGTTGCATCAATTAGCATAAAGCTATTTCCTGATATATTGTGTGAAATTTCAATATAGTTTGCATGTAATAGAGATGCTGCATTTGGAATTTTTGTGAAAATGAAGGTTCCTAAATATCAAAAAGAAATGATAATACTAATGATCCTGGGTTCCTAAAGCAGAAGAGACTAAGACTGTAATGTGGTACTGGAGCCAATACTCCATGATCCATCTGGTACTCAACTAAATGCTTTATTTGGCACAAAGCAGAGATGCACTACAGATTTTTAAAACCTTTCAGATATATCATATTTATGGACTAAAAGATTCTAGATTGCAACGACATCATTCCTGCCCAAATTGAACTATAAATTTAAGCTCAGTCATTACATAAGTGCACAAACTTAGGACAAAATGTATATGGAAATACAAAAGCCAGGAATCACTGTGGAAAGATTGAAGAAGCAAAAATGAAAGATTGTCAGATAGTAAGACTTACTTAAACTTACAACAATTAATTCTGTATGACACTGGCATAGGGAATCACAAACAGGCCAATGTAATAAAATAAAGTCCAACAAAAACCACACATGAACAGGGACATTTGTGACAAAACTGACCCTGAAATGTAATAGGAAAAATTTTGCTTCTCAATAAACTGTATTGAACTATTTAAAAATCCAACTGAAAAAAATTTTGTTACATATATGTGAATTAGTACAGAAATCATATGTAACTATAAAAGTATGAAAAAATAAGGATACATAAAATATATTTTTCAAGACCTATGAATAAACAAATGATTCTTAAGAGTAAGCATAAATAATTTTTGCCATAATTCTAATTCTTCAGTACTATTATGGTACCTCAAACTTCATTTTATTAGATTTCAAACTTTTAATTTAAAAAGACCAATTTTTTCCTCACTAGTAATACAAGTGGTAGTGAATGTAGAATGAATGAGCTTCATTTATAATACATAATTTTATTCCCTATTATTAGTGTTAGGGAGTAATTATTAAAATGTTGGGGTTTTCAACACAGTTTTCTCCGAAATCAGTAAGCTAATGGTAATAAAGATTTATATGGCAAAAAGGCTTTGCTCACTTTTTTCAAACCAAATATACTATTGTATGTAAAGTCTTTGTCTAACAGACATCTTTAGTACATTATCATAATCTGCAGACCAATGACTACTTGATCCAACAATGGAGTTAAATCTTACTTCTTAGGAGACCTGCTAAGCAGAGCTCACGCTGGAGGGAAAATAAAATACCTTTTAGGAGGATCTGAATAGAGGCCAAAGATTAAGTCCATTGAAACAATACTTAATAGCATCTATCACATATCACATACTGAATGGTTCAAAAGCTGAATGGTTCTACAAGAAAAGACACTATAAATATTAACTGCCAAGAACACATGGAGGTAGACCAAATAACAGAAAACCTGATCAGTAGCCTGATGTTCCCTCTATTCTGTGATATTCTCAAACATGCAGGTGGCTGACCTTACCTGAAGAAGCCAGGATTCTTCCAACAAATGCTGCTCGAGTAAATGGTGGACTATTTTTTTCTTCTGCAGATGTGTACATGGATGGACTTGTGTCCCAAAGTAAGAAACTAGACCATTATCCCTAAAGTATTTCCCAGAGTTGTTCAGAACACTCTATAGAGATCCCTCTCTACCTTTGAGCATGTGAAACACACTTGTGGATGTCACATAGCCTGGCAAAATCAACAATTTCTGATTGCAGAGGATGTATGAGTATGTGATCATATGTGTGTACTTATATATATCTATGCATTACTCTGCCATTGACAAAAGTTTGAGAAATATTTTGCAACCTACATCATGAAGATACTCAGGGTTGTGATGATATGTTATATATTTAATAAAACCAGTATGGAATATCAGGAGATCTACCCACAGTCAATCCAAGAGGATTAGAGAGTGGTAACTCACACCTTTAATCATAGAACAGGGAAAGACCAGTAGAGGTGACCTCCACCTTTAATCCCAGCAGATCTGAGTTTGAGACCATCTTGATTTACAGAGTGAGTTCTAGGCTCCCAGGTGGTGGTACCTTGCCTTTAATCCCAGAACTCCAGAGACAAAGATCTTTCTTTGTTTCTGTGAGTTCAAGGCTAACTATCCACACCTTTATTCTTAACCTGGATGTGATACATCTGGGCTAAGAAGGTATTTAAGGCAGGCATAGAAAGACTGATTCAGGCATTAGAAGCAGAGAAGAGTGAGGCTGAGGAAGCTGGAAGATAGCTGGGTGAGATTCGACTGTGGTGTTTCTCTCTTTGATATTTCAGCCTTTCCATGATATCAGGCTCTGAGTTTCTTTTTACACAACCAGAATTCGTACAACACAGGGGTCAGACAAACTTGAGCTACAAATTAGAAGCTGCCTATTACAGTGGCTTTTCTTGTTTCACCAGATGAGAAGGAAGTATTATTCCTGCCAGGAAGAAAACAATAAAACATAATATCAGTCTTAGGGAAGTGTTCTTTCAAAGAGTCATTTTTCTCAATATAATTTCTTCCAAGCATAACTGCTACTGTGATAAATGATATGGAACAACACATTTTCTATTGTTCATCTGGCTTACTCATACCTTGAATTTACTTAGTTAACTTCTCAATTCTTTTGACTGAAAAATTAACACATTAAAACCCATGTATTGCCTTCTTCAAGGTTATCTGCAAGTAAAGAATCTATGAACATTTTAAACTAAGCCAATTACCTTTTTGATTTTTCAGTTCACTGTATTATGCAATAGCATGCTAATATCCAAATGGGCTTAACCTTGCCAAAGACTAATTGATCAACTTTAAAATGATTTCAACTTTTATTTTGAAAGCACACAAGTACAAAATATTTGCAGCATTATAGAGAGAGCTTTGATGATTTATTTCTGTAGAGCAGGACCAAACGTATTTTCATTAAAAAATTGAACCAATTCTTAATCTGAAAATGACATTTCTCTTTGCTAAAAGAAAAAATCATGCATTTATTTGAGATTCATGCATAACTGGTTATGCATTAAGTATACCAAATAGGCTTGTGATATTAATAATATATTTAGAGAATTTTTAAGCACAATTAAGGAAACCTGTCAACTTCCTTTCTCATTAAGCATCCTACACATTTTAATTACCAAGTATAGTCACAAATACAGAGAAAGACATGTTGTCAATTTTAAAATGTTATGCCATAGCAATATTACTTGGAATAAATGCTGGAGAAAGCTAAAGTTTCAACCTCTGTGCCAGGAAGACAGTTCTGCAATAGGCAAAGATATCAGCTTTGTCTTACCCTTTAAGTTTGAATGGCCCTGGGATCCAAATCTCTTCTCCCAGCCAATTTCCCTTTCTGCTTCTTCTCTTTATTAAATGCTGTTTGGTATATCCTGATGAGCCATGGAGATTAATCCTGGATATGTACAGAATTCACCTGGCAAACCTGATGAAGACAGCTTTCAAAAGCAGAGATAAAATAAAGGCCTGAATAATAACATAGAGGATTTGCAAAGGACAAAAATATAGGCCACCATTTGGTAGTGACAGTAATTACTTAAGTAAATGTCAAAACACTTGAAAGAAACAAGAGAAAAGCAAGCCACAAATATTTAAAGCTGAAGCATGCCACTCTATAAATGTGTCATTTGGAAAGAGATTCTCCTCAAATTGGATCATAGCTGGTATGCTGTCTCTATATCTTTATAATGGGCAAAGAGAATTATAATTGATACAAAATGTACATGTAATTTCTTTAATCCCTTAGTGCCGTTTATTCAAAGTGCTGTCTGTGGACTCAATGGAACTCATACCCAAACCCAGATACACAAAATCAGAACCTGCATTTTAACCAGATCCTGAGGTGGTCTACATGTTTGAGATTCCCCATCTCAGAACAGTTTTAAAAGGTCTTTTCAGTGAAGGCTTATTCTAATTTCCTATACTTATAATACATTCCTAATATGTAAAAGAATTGCAGTTGCCTCAGAAAATACAACTCTAAATAATTTGCTAAGCTAACAGGTCTGTTCATAAATCAGTAGTGTCCTGGATGGTCCAGTCTTATCAAATGTGCAAGAAACCCTCAGGAGAATAAAACAGCTCATAGAGGATCACAGATTAAGTTTTATGAAGGCCCAAGTAATTAGGATATTAATTGGAAAATTTTCTGTTATAATGAACCACCTCCAATTTCTTCATTTACTTAAAATATATGCAGCATATCTTAAAATAAATTTAGATTTCAGTTATTAGTGGGAGAGGTTTTGCAAATATTTATGACCTCAAACAGGAGACTGGATCAAATCAGTTTTAAGGAAAATGTGGTGTGCTCAGAGTTGGTAAAGGTTTCACCCAGCAATCACTTTAGCAATAAACTAACACATCACCATGCTATTGTTTCTCTGTGGCAAACCATGCCTGTGGTGAAATTACATGTGCAAGATTTTACAAATAATTGATGAGAAAGTTGGAAATATAGGCCTACGGTTATGAAACAAATCAGTGCTCTGTCTCTGCTCAATGTGTGCTTATGTGATCTGCAACATTATTTGAGTTGTGCAAATGTATGAAGTCCTCAGATTTTCCTGTGAAGACAATTGCATCATTCAGTACATTCAACAATGCCTTCACCTGCTCATTTGGGAACAGTTATTTTAAAATGAATTTCAAAAGTCATGTCCAAAAATAAAAGGGGTGTAGCCCTGAAAAAATAGAGCTGTTTCAAAAGGAGCCAGGTGCCTCTTTGAGTAGTTAATGGATAATTTTAAGCATCTGATTGAAGTTAGCATTTATAGCAATTATGGGGACGAATGGGAGCTTTACTGGAGAAGAGAAGAGGTGGTTTGAGTAAATTGCTTCCCAACTTGAGACCTACAAAGTCACAATGAGGCCTGTTATTTTCCCCTTGCCTTTGCAAAGCAGAAAAGAGGATTGGAAGGAAGTGCTTAGGGCAAACAAGTTCTTCCCTGTGAGCAAGGAAATGCTAGATACTGAACACTCAGTTAACAGAGTAAGATAAGAAAGCTAGCCAGTGTGCTGCTCCCAAACCTTAGAGGAAACACTGTCAGAAAAAGCTCAGGGGAAATCCCTTCAACTTTAGACAGAATCAAAATAGGCAAGGTTATCATTTAGTGTTATTCTTTACTGCTTTTCCCTAACCACCAATGTGTATCCCCTTAGCATATATCTCCTTGAAATAGTATGTATCTTTTAAATGAGTAAGTTATGTGCTACTCCATAATATTAGCTGTCCTCAAGAAAGACTATGTTGTAAGCACATCAACAAGGACTTATCTGATGCACATGGTGGTTCTTACCTAAAACAATTCAGAGTAACAAGTAACTTCCTAAAGGTTAGACATGAGTAAAACTGATGAAGTAGCCAAGAACCTCACTCTAGATAGGTCATGAGCCTAGGGGAGAACCTAGTGCTATTATTCTGCTAAAGGAATGTAGTAATAAAATGACTCCTAATGACATTCTCCTATACTCATAGATCAGTGCTTCAAGTCACATCAGAGAAGTTTCTTCTTGCAGCATATGGAAATTAACACAGAGACCCACAAGTATACAATGTGTAAGGAGTGAAAGTCTTTAGGGAACTCATTCCTAAATGGGATGTCTCCACCAAAGCCCTCCTCTCAAAGCTCAGGGAAGAAAAGTTGGAAAGAGACTAAGAACCAGAGATGATGGATGACCCTAAGTAAACTGAAACAGTATCTTCCAGACATAACAGTACTGATGTACATATGAACTCAAAGATACAATGATGACTTGCACAAAACCTGTACAAGTTCAAGCCAGATGGCATTCCAGCACTGAGAGGGGGAAGTGAACCCAAAGTATCACTTCTAATCAAGAAGCTATTTGTAATCAATACCTGTTGACAAAGTAAAAAATCAACTTTCTCCAATATAGCATCACATTCCAGAGCAGGCATCATACACAAGAACATTTGGCCAACAACAACAACAAAAATCAGACTTAGTGGTATTTTGGGGGAACTTTTGATTTCATTTTGCTCTTTGTTTGCCATTTTGTATTGGCCTTTGCATATTATGATTTTGTTGTCCTATTGTGGGCTTCTTGTTTATTTGGTGCTTTCTCATGTTTTTGCTTTCTAGGTGGGGAGGATGAAAAAAAAGCTTTTAAAGAAAAATAAAAAATGAAAGAGATAAAGCAATTGAATACCAAAATGAAACTGTTTCCCATCAGGTTTTACTGAAGGACTACAGGCCAAAATAATTCGTGACAAAAATCTCACATTCCAATATCAGAAAAGAAACTTCTGTAGGGGTAAATAAAGAACCCTGAAAACCTCAATAAGTTTCCCTTTCCCTTAAATTTTTCTCCCTGGTAATTGGTGTTTAATTGCTACCAGTTTTTCCTTACAAAATCTAATCCAACATTGCTGGTAATGGAGTATACAAGCTAGATTATGCTATTCAACTGTACAGACAGAAATCAACTGTGAGTTGATTTAGTTTAGTTGCTCTGTATGAAACCAGGTATTTATTTTATTTGCCTTGAAAAAATAGGACAATGTGTCTAAAATGAACTTCAGCAGCAAACTTCAATCTCACTCCAAAGGAATAAATTGTGAGAATGGCTTCTTGAATGGCAAAGAATAATTTTCCTGCATTCTTCCAACCATACGGTATCATCTATTACCTTTACTAAACAGACATGCGACCCTGGTTGGTTGTTAAACAATTTCTTCTAATAAATCTCATCTTCCTGAAATATTGCTTTCCATTACCCTCTCCTAAATGAACTTGGGAGTTGGCCCTATGCCTTGCTTTAGCCAAGAAATCATCAGCAAATGTGATTGTAGCAGTGGTTTCATATATGCTTGAACACTGATGCTTGCCCTCTGGGAGATCTGATAGCATCCTGTGGAGAGCCCCCCTTTTCTGCCCCTTGTGAGTCACTTCCCCACAAAGGATACAAATGAAGAACGGAAGTAAAAAATTGAAACAATTTCATAATGTTTGCATTTCCATTAATAAGTTGGTCATGAATGATGCCACTGATTATCCAGTCCTAGTAGACTGTGATGTAAGTGGATGTGGGTGGGTCATAAGCATCAGAAATTCTAAAAAGCTGTCTATCATTTTACCTAACAGAGAACATTTTTTATTATTATAGAAGATAACTAAATTTGTCTTAAGTAAAGTTGGTAGTATTTTGTTTGTTGATTTCAAAATACTTCAAGATAAGAGAATGTGGTGGAATATTCTCTGTATAATGTAAATAAAGGAGCTGTTTTGGTCCATGTAGAACACCATAGAAGTGGGTGGAGAATCAGAGCACAAGCAGGTAGGAAGAAGGGTGGAGTTTGCCAGTCTTCATCCGACCCCCAAGAGGAACAGACATGTAAGAGATACCGGCCAGCCACGGGCTGAGCCACGTGGCGGGAAGATTAATAGAAATGGGTTAGTTTAAGAAGAAAGAGCTAGCTAGTAATGGGCATAAGATATGCGCTAAACAGTTTAAAGGATATAAGCTTGTGATTCATTTCTTTGGGGGACAAAAGCCGCGGGCGTGCGAAATAAGTTCCAACCGCCACCGCATGCCAGGTCGCAAACCTCTCGGGGCCAAACAGGCCCAGGGGAAAACATTCTACAACAAGAGAACACACAAGATCTCAAGGGAGCACCCAGTCTCTTTTCTGTTAAGAATGTCTATCATTGTCCAATCAGATTTGATAGTTAATAAGTTTAAATTTTTATAACTCATCTTAAATAACATCACATGAAAGTATATACACTATGACCATCTTAATTTTCTTCCATACTTAAAAAAAGAGATTATATTGCATTTTTATTGTATTGTGGTTGTTCTCACAATTAAGTAATGACAGTCTATTTATGAAGAGTGTTCTAAACTTCTTAGTTCAACATCTGGGAAGCAAACCTGTTCTTAAAACCAAAACTCAATGTTCCAGCATGCAAGTCTCTCCTGTTGTTATTTTAAGACTCTGCACTTCTACTATCTATTCTTGTTCTAAGTATTTTTCTACCTAATGACAAAATACTCTACCAAGTTCAACTTAAAGAATGGCCAGGTTCATTTTAGCTCACAGTTTCAGGTTTATAGGCTGTCATGATGAGGAAGTCACAGCAATAGTAGCTTGAGGGAGCTGATCAAATTGCATCCATATCAGGAACACAGAGTGATAAATGTATACATACTAGTACTCAGTATCCTCTCTCCCCCTCACAGTCTGGAATCAAACCTTTAAGCCCAGGGAATGATACTACCTACATAGCCACAGCTTCCTACACCAGTTGACATAATTATGGCAATTTCTCATGAACATTCTCAGAGACCTTTCTCCCAGGTAGACTGTGTCTTCAAATAACAACAATATGCTGTATGTTTCAAAAGCTAAAGGAAAGAATTTTAAAAGTTTCCATCATAAAGAAATGGCAAATGATTGAGGATATAGGTATATATGTTTGGCCTGACCTAATTTGGACATTAAACAGAGCATACATGTCTCAAAACATCACATAATACTCCATATATTTGAATATTTTATAAATCCCTTAAGATAAACTTAAATAAAAACATTATAAAATAGAGTTAAGCAGAAAAATATTTTAACAGAGTCAGTGATTGTACATTTATTCAGGATTTATATAGAAAAATAATCATCAAAGCAAAATCTATTAAAACCACAAATATTCCAAAAAGATTGTCAATTAGGTGTAAGTGGACATAAGTTAGTTGTGAGAATGGGATAGGTCTTAGGAAAGACTGTTAAGTGATTTTTATATAACCTATTTCCGGACTGGAAATGTAGCTGTGGTGTATATGAGGCACTAGCTTTGATTGCCAGTAACTAAAAAAGACAATAAAAGCACAAATAAATCAAATAAGTAACCAAATATGATACTATTGCACCAGTTGTCACATGTTGAAAAGTCCAAGAGTAGAAGAAGTGGGAATAAAGAGGGTAGATATGATCATTATACATTGTAGACATATATAAAATTCTCAAAGAATATATTTTAAAAAGTAAACGAGGATCAATTACTCTTTCTCTCAGGACATACTTAGATACATTTTCAGCTAAATAGATTTTAGAACTGTCAGTGTATAAATGAAAAAAAAGTAAGCTTTATCCTTTCTTAAAAAAATTGTTCACGTGTGATGCTATTCCTATGATTATTACAAGCTAGAGTTGGTAGGATTTCTTTACAGACAAGAACAAATTTTGCTGTGTATATTATCAATTATCACTGTAAATGCATACAAATTCAGAAAAAAATATTAGATGCTGGATAAATTCTGACCCTTTCAGACTATGGAATTTGAATGTCAACCTTTCATTTATAACCATAGCAATGAACTGTAGTACCTCTCAGCTCCAGATGTGGTAGTTGAAGACTGGAGGTACAATCACTGCTTAATATTTTTGTAAAAAGAGAGGACTTTAGAATAAGATTTAAGTAAAGAAAATTATAATCTGAAATTGAGCTATTTGATCCCTCTGTGATTACAAAGCACCTAAAAACAAGAAAAGGCATTCTACTTGTATGGCTATTTAGTACCCAGAGATAAATTCTTATAAAAGCACAGAAATAAACCTTTTTACTGCAATACAATAGATTAGCTCAGTGTGACTTGAATATTGAAATGTGGTAGTCTCAATAGAAATGCTAAATATCATATTTCAAAAAGTTTGTATGAAAGAAGTATGAAATATTTCATAAATTTTTATATTGAATTCAGGTTGAAATAGTTGGGGTCCATAGGATTAAGTTAAAATATTTTCTACAAATAGGACTGTTCATTTGTCACTATATAAACTATCTGGATTTAAATCTGATTCTAGAACTGGTAGCACCTGTCTGTCAGCTTGTTCAGCATCAGCACCTGTCTCATCCCTAGCAGCTTTCCTAGAACTCACACCTGCATCATGAAGCTTCATGAGTTTTCTCAGTTCAAACTTGGGTGTCTTCATCATTTTTTTCTAATGAAGACATCATGAAAAGGATAAATGATTACAAGCCTTTTCTTTGCTTCCCCAAGGCTGTATAGAATCAATCATTTTATTATTTAACCATTTCGTTCAAGCCCTTTGTCTGAACTCCTCCAGTCATTGTTTCCATCATCTTCTTTTGGTCCTGACACAACTACTGGTATTCTACATAGAACACCTTGCTTATTCTGGCTGTTTAGGGTTTTAATAAAATCAACAGAGCAGATGGAGCAAACAGCCATCAGTTGTCTTGATATCCACAGGAACTTCAATCACAAACTGTCACTTTTTTAACCATGAAAAGCATTTTGTCCTGGCAAGATCCATGTCATGGAAATTAGTCAGAGAGCTTTTTCTTGAACATTCTCAGTAATTAGCTCAACTTTTCTAAAGACAGTTTCATCATTCTCTAGATTGAGATTTAATTCAAACACATGAAACTTGGTGCAATTTTAGCTCTGTTAGTCTCTGTGACAAATGTTTTTCCAATGTTTTTAATCTTGAACATACCTGAAGCTTTCAGATCATGCCAGTCTCTCTTAGAATGAGAACCAACAACTTTCTTCTTGGTTCCTTTCTTGCATCCTTTTATCAGGCACATGTTCTTGTTGACTAATATTGGTGCCAGTCAGAGACTCCAAAAGCCAATTAAAATGTTAATAAAATATTTTCAATCATTCTTATTTTTTCCTTTTTGTATGGGTACCAGAAAAATTGGTTCTTATGTAATTCATATTATAATTTATTAAACAAATATTTCATAGATAACAAGTATCTGAACTGAATATCATATTGCTTTGATATATTTTTTAATACATATCAAAGGGGTTTGATATATTTTTAAATTGTTGATCATTTGTTTGCTGTGACAGAATCTCACTATGTCACTCAGGCTGGTTTTGACCTCATGGAATTCAGGAATTCCCCTGCCTCAGCCTTCTAAGTATTGAGGACCACAGTACTTGCCACCATGGACAACATTTTTTACTTCATTTTGATCCTGACCTTCTCACAAATCTGCTGTGTGCTCCTTGACAATTTGTTAACCTTCTCCATGTGCAGATTATTTACATTAAGTAACAATAATACAAATAATAATACCTCATGAAGGTGTATGACAAGAGAAAGGAAAATTTTGTATATGAGATGTCCCACTCTGTGCTTAGTTTACAGTGTGTATTTAATATAGGTGAAGAATTTTCCAAACTTTTAAAAGGTGATTTACAAAAAGCTGACAGCCAACATCAAACTAAATGGAGACAAACCCAAAGCAATCCCACTAAAATCAGGAACTAGACAAGGTTGCCTCCCTCTTCTTATCTATTCAACATAGTTCTCCAAGTTTTAGCTAAAGCAGTAAGAGAATGAAAGGAGATTAAGGGGATACAAATTGGAAAGAAAGAGGTCAAAATATCTATATTTGCAGATGACATGATTGTATACATAAGTGACCCACAAAATTCTACTAGGGAACTACTACAGCTGATAAACACCTTCAGCAAGGTAGCAGGATACAAGATTAATTCAAAGAAATCAGTAGCTCTGTTGTACACTAAAGATAAAAGGGCTGAAAATGAAATAAGGGAAAAATCACATTTTATAATAGCTGCAAATAGAATTAAATACCTTGGAGTAACTATAACCAAAGAAATATCAGATATGTTTGACAAAAATTGTAAATCTCTGAAGAAAGAAATTAAAGAGGATATAAGAAAATGGAAAGATCTCCCATGTTCCTGAATAGGTAGGATCACCATAGTGAAAATGACAATCTTACCAAAAGCAATCTACAAATTCAATGCAATTCTCATCAAAATCCCAACACATTTTTTTATAGACCTTGAAAAAACAATACTCAATTTTATTTGGGATAACAGGAAAGCCAGGTTTGCCAAAATAATTTTGCTCAACAAAAGAACCACAGGAGGCATTGCCATCCTCAATTTCAAATTATACTACAGAGCCACAGTAATAAAAACAGCCTGGTACTGGCATAAAAACAGACTTGTAGATCAATGAAAGGGAATTGAAGACCCAGGTATTAAGCCACACACCTATGAACACTTGATTTGTGACAAACAGGCCAAATATATTCAATGGAAAAAAGATAGTATCTCCAACAAATGGTGTTGGCATAACTGGATGACAGTGTTTTAAAAATGAAAATAGATCCAAACCTATCACCTTGTACAAAACTTAAATCCAAATAGATCAAAGACGCTAACATAAACCCAGCTACACTGAACTTGATAGAAAAGAAAGTGGGAAATACCCTCCAATGCATTGGCACTGGTGACCACTTCCTAAATATAACATCAATAGCACAGACACTAAGAACAACAATCAATAAATAGGACCTCCTGAAACTGAGAAGCTTCTGTAAGGCCAAGAACATAGTCAATAAGACAAAATGACAGCCTACAGAATGGGAAAAGATTTTCTCCAAACCTATAAGTGACAGAGAATTGATCTCTAAAATATATAGGGGACTCAAAAAGCTAGAACTCAAAACCCTTAAAAACCCAATTAAAAACTGGAGATCAGTATTAAAAGGGAATTCTCAACAGAATTAAAAATGGCTAAAAGGCACATTAAAAAGTACTCACATCTTTAGCCATCAGAGAAATGCAAATCAAAATGACTTTGAGATACCACCTTACACCTGTCACAATGGCCAAGATTAAAAATACAGATGACAATCTATGCTGGAGAGAATGTGGAGGAAGGGGAACACTCCTCCATTGTTGGTGGGAGTGTAAGCTTGTTCAGCCACTCTGGAATGCAGCATGGAGGTTTCTCAGAAAACTGGGAATCAATCTCTCCAAGGATCCAGGAATGCCACGCTTAGGCATATACCCTAAAGACGCATACATTCATACCACAAAAGCATTAGCTCAACTATGTTCATAGCAGCATTATTTGTAATAGCAAGAACCTGGAAACAATCTAGATGTCCCTCAACTGAAGAATGGATTAGCTGTGGTACATCTACACAATGGAGTACTACTCAGCAGTAAGAAAAAATGATACTCTAAAATTTGCAGACAAATGAATGGATATTTGCCATAAAATGTAAGAAAGAGAAGCAGGGGATATACTTACTGATTAGTGGACTTTAAAAAAAATAAAAAACAGAAAGATGTCATTGTACACAAGAACTCAAGACCAGAACATAGCAAAATGACACAATGCCTCACTTCTGCATTGATGACTTCTGGCAGAGGAGTAGGTAAGGAAAGACTTGTTTTCTTTAAAGGTCTGTCCACAGGGAGTTTAATTATGCTCCAGTAAGCAAATGAGCAATATGAATGGGCGGTTTTGTAAATGGGGAGATCATGAGAGTTGACATGATACTGAGAGGTCTGATATCTGAATTTGATGGGGTACACGATGTGAAAACACCAAATAATAAATATATATGAATTATTTTTTTTAAAAAAAGGGAAAAATACTATGATTAATATCAGGATTTCAGTGGCTGTATAACTTTCAAAGGCTTGGTTTATTTTTTAAGTTTTATGGAATTATATGATATGTATTTGTCTTAGTTTTTAAGTTATAGTAGAATTTTTTATTAAGTTAAACAAAAGTTTATTTTGTGTACAGCACTAATGTTTTGAGAGCTATAGGATGGAAGTTAAATATTTAAATGTCACTGAGGTTCAGGGGTAAAGTTTGCCTCTATCATGCAGGCAAACTTTAAATGGTGTTTGGATAGAAGGAGGATCAAAGGAATAAATATTAATTACTTAAAGAAAAGAGCAGTTTTGTTTGTGAATATGTCCTTGTACAGAACCTTCCAGAAATTTCCTATTGATCACAAGACCTTAACTTGTCTGGGAAAAAGGAGCCTACAGATGTTGAACCTAGTACTACTCTTATTCTCCCCATTCTACTCTGTTCTTTAAAAAAATTTAACCTTCTGTATTCCACTGTAGCATTCCAATACAGATGACATCATAGTCTTCACATTGTTAGCTCTTTCTCACAAGTCTTTTCTCCATTCTCTTTGTCTACAAAATTTCTTTCAACACATTTGGAAGTGTCACTTTCTTTACAAAGCTCCATCCAGTTCTCAAGTGCATATTGAAGTGATTAAAACCGTGATAGTTTCCATGAAACTTGTGCATATGAATATTACTGTAAATGATGAACCAGGGTATAATTAAGGATATATTTTTAAATACTTCTCATACAACATTAATGCTTCTGAAAGCAGTGACACATTTTTTATTTGGGGGTACCCAGCACCAAGCACAAGTCTTGAAATATAGTTAGTGTATAATAATGCTTAACTAAACTCATGATGTAAATGCACACTCATCTGCTGGTTGAGTCGATAGTTGTCTGCTAGTATGATCTTTGGATTTCTTAAGTAATTTCAGTTCCCTAAACACATCTTTCTCCAATACTCTTTCCAGTTCCCAGCTATTGTGCACAATTGTCTATGACTAACTCCAACCAATAAACCAATGTAGCATGAAGGTGTTGTGTCGCCTTCAGTAGCAAATACATCAATATATATCTCACCATCCTTCTTTCCCCTCCCCTCACCCCAATTGGCACACAGTAAGAAGCCTAAAACCCTAACATTACAGACTTGCAAAATTAATCTCTGGAGCAGCATTTGGAAGAAGACAGGCAAGAGAAAAACCACAGATTTTAATTATACTGTGTTCTAAATTAGATATGTAACCTTCGTGGTATCAATCCACCAAGACCTGGAAGTGTATCAGAGCTTTGTATCTCCTAACTAATCAACCCATTTAGATGAAAATAATTTGACAGATTCTTTTGATTATAAATTCTCCTGAGAAAATAAACAGAACCACATAACAATAAGTCATTTTGATAACATCCTTATTTCTCATCCAGAGAAATTCATGAAACAGAACATGACACATAGTTTCAGCAAAATAAAAATGAAATCTCTGATGAGAAAGTGCCAAGAGGAAAGCACGTAGAGGAACTACTAGCCTGGATTCAGGAGGGTAGAGATGGTCCTATTCTAAGTAAATTATTTCCAATTATACCAAAGACCATTAGCCAAAAGAATTAACATGAATATAGCAAGGTCACTCGGAAACACAATATTGTTTCCTTATATTTTGCTTTCTTTAAAAAAAACTGAGCAGTTGTATATAGACATGAATAGAATATTTATATCTATCAAGGGGCTTATTTTGATTTATTTATTTTGACTTCCTGATAAAGCAGAAGGATAAGTTCCTATTTAGGAAGCTTTTATTTTGGCTCTGTTAGGATGTTCTATTCTAAAATATCATCGATATTATTTAAGGTATCAAAACTAATTTTAGCAAAAAGCCCCAGGAGTTGACTGTTGCTGGTCTGATAATGAATATCAATTTTTAAACTGAAAACAACTAAGAGCCTTTTTACAAAATTCTATAAACCAAGCAGACTTCTCTCCTCAAACACTGCACTCAATGCTTTTATCAATCACCACAGTTGTATCTTTTGTTATAAGCTACAAAGGATATAGCTGAACCATGGCAATGATATAATCCCTTTCATCTGAGATTCTTACACTCACCCAAGTCATCTGATCTTGTGGCCAGAGAAGAGTGCAGTCATGAGGCACATAATATTTCCATGGTTAGTAACAGATAGCGTAAGTGACAGTAGTCGACTAAGATATTAATAGAGCTTTCAAAAGAAAATAAAAAAATTGTATCACCTAGTGATGGCCTAGCAATTGTAATTCAACACATTACTCACTTATGTGTATTAATGCTGCCATAAACTTACTGAGCTGTCATTTGGAAAAATGTATGGTATTCATAATATATAATTCTTAATAATCCTGATAAATGATTGTGGATATTGTATGTATTTACCATACTATGCTTTTAAAGATATCTCTATGAATTATTTCTACTTATGAAAATATGTACTTTGTTATGCACAACATGCTATGCCTCAGATAATGGTATTTTCCACACTTTGCCTCTCAGAGTTTGAAGTTAAGTCCATATTGTTGAATACACTATGTACTTTAGACATGGGATCTGGAAGATATAAAATAGATATAATCAAAAGCCTCCCCCTGAAGATTAACTTTCATAGTACAAGAAGGTGCCATGTGAACATCTAAAGGAGGAACACAATCAATAGTCTCAACAAGCTTACCTTATTTATACCTATGAACTACTACAATTTCTAGCATGCCATGATTTCCCTAATGGTGAAGTAGTGGCATGTGAATCCTGGCAATAACCAACTGCTCTCTAATTGCACTTAAGGCTTGCTCAACAGGAAGGAAATCATGACTGGTACTGGAAAACTAGCCAAATATCTGGAGCTAGTGAAATCATAGAACTTAAAGGAGAATCTATTATTACCATTTTACTAAACCAGAATATTCCTATTTGCATTCAACATGTATATACTTACACCCACATAAAAATGTATCTCATCAATGAAACTTCTCTTTGCAACAGATAGAGACTATTATAGAAAACTACAACTAATCAAAATGCAGAGAACAAGTAATTCTGTGGTGTGGTGCCCAAGCCCAGATGATACATCTGCTATCCAACTCTTGCACTTATGGCTCAGAGAACATCAAAGAAGAGGGGGCAGAAAGACTGTAAAATCCAGAATAGCAAGGATGGCTTTCTGATATTATGTCTCCTAGAAATATCAAGGAAAATATATCTATAAAGTCTTAACAATATGCCTAATTGAGACTTAAACAAAGACAAAATCAATAGGCATACCAACATGGAAGGGACAAATCTTACAGGGCCTAAAACCAGGACAACCAATCAATAATTCAATGTTATCTACAAATGGAACTCTAGTAAAAATTCTATATATTAAATCTCTGATGTGCTTCCCTAGTTGTTAATAAATGTATATCATTCATTAGTACCTGGTAAAGAACATGAGAGTCAGAGTAGAGGACAACAGAGACTTCAAACTAAAGACCTGAAGAGATGACTCATAGTTAAAAAATACTTCCTACTTTTACAGATTATGAGAGTTAGTTTCCTAACAACCACATTGAATAGTTTACAATCTTTTATAATTCTACTTCTAAGGTATCTAATATTCTTTTCTGGATTCCAGTATCAACTAAACATATATAATTCATATACACACAAGTCAATGTACATACATATAAAAGCAAATAAGAAAAAAATGTATAACAGGCAGCTTTGAACTGCAGACTTGTGTCCAGAGCAGACTCAGGGGTGAGTGGATTCCTCTCTGGGGCCAGGATTACAACAAAGGATCTGACTTTACCCTTCACAGCAGTCAGACCCTAGGATAAAGCTGGGAGGGTCCTTCTCCAGCAATCCCTATATGCACATAGCAGGAGGGACCTCCCATGGCCTGACTTCACCTCCAGAACAAACTGCTTTATCTTAGAGGGACACTATCTAACCAAGAACCCAAGTCCAGAGCAGAGTCAGAGATCCTACAGACCCCATGTCCAGAGCAGACAGGAGAAACGCAACACCTCTAGGCACAATGGACTAGAAGCTGACTAAGAGTGAACCACTGAAGCAATGGGAAGATGCCAGTGCAAGAATACATATAACAATATAAAGAACAATTAAAGAACAATAAGGCAACACCAGAAGAAACTGGTGGTTCTACAACACCAAGACCCAAACAGAGTAACGAAGAGAAAATAAAAAAAGAGCAGCATTAAAAATACCTTTATGAAAACTATAGAAGCATTAAAACAGGATTTTAAAAAATTCCCTTAAAGAAATAGAAATACAAACAAAAAAAGGAACAGATTAACAAATCCTTAAAAAAAGAACCAAAAAAACCCAAACAATTGAAAGAAACAATCCAGAAACTAAAAATTGAAATAGAAGCAATAACAAGAAGCTTACAGAACTCCAAATAGGTGTGATTCCAAAAAAAAGTCAGCACACCACATTATAATCAAGTCACAAAACATACAGAACAAAGAAAAAATTTTAAGAGCTGTAAAAGAAAAGGGCCAACTCACATATAAAGGCAGACCCAACAGAATAACTATTCTGACTATTCAATGGAAACGATGAAAGCTAGAAGGGCTTGGTCAGAAGTTATACAGACGATAAAACAGCATGGCTGCCAAACTAGAATACTATACCCGGCAAAATTATCAATCACCATAGGTGGAGTAAACAAGGTATTTCAGGACAAAGTCAGACTGAAAGAATATCTATCTACCAATCCAGCACTACAGAGAGTATTAGAGGGAAAATTCCAACCTAAGGACCTCAGATACACCCACAAAATCACAAACAATCAATAAGTCCACAGAAGAATACCCTAGAGAAAGGAAATACAAACAAGTTGCCACCAAAAATGGCAGGAAATATGAATCAATGGTCACTAATTTCCCTTAATATCAATGGTCTCAACTCTCCTATAAAACGTCACACACTAACAAGATGGATACAACAACAGAAGCCATCCTTCTATTGCCTACAA
>PVIH01023362.1:0-24989 GCA_004025045.1 Sigmodon hispidus
ATCAAAACAACTTTGAGATACCACCTAACACCTGTTAGATTGGCTAAGATAAAAGGCACAGATGACAGCCTATGTTGGAGAGGATGTGGAGCAAGGGGAACACTCCTCCATTGTTGGTGGGAGTGTAAGCTTGTTCAGCCACTTTGGAATGCAATATGGCGGTTTCTCAGAAAATTGAGAATCAATCTCCCCAAGGACCTAGCAATACCACTTCTGGGTGTACACCCTAATGATGCACAGTCATACTTCAAAGGCATAAGCTCAACTATGTTCATAGCAGCATTATCTGTAATAGCAAGAACTTTTTGGTTTATCTCAACAGGGTTTCTTTATGTATCCCAGGCTTCCCTGAGACTAGTCTATAGACTAGGCTGGACTCAAACTCACAGAGATCCCCTGTCTCTGTCTCCCGAGTACTGAGATTAAAGGTATGCACCAGCACTGCCTGGTAAATATTGGTCCTTTCCCTGCAAATTAAAAAATCACTCTTTTCTACACACTGAATCATTTTGCAAAGTTATACCTGATAATTGGCACATTGTCACTTAAACATGTTTGACACAATATTTATATTATGAAATTGGCTGCTATATTCCCTAATATGCAAAATTTTAAAACACTACTATATAGTGTTTTAAAGTTAAACTTTGCAGTGCACATTTTCAAAACTTCTAATATTTCATCATAAATCTGGAGAGTTTTTCCTTAATAAAAATTTCTGCCTCAGAGCTATAGTCTCATAGTTGTGCATCTGCTATGGATCTGCATTATGACTAGTATATTTTCAATTCATTAAACTTAATGAAAATCTATTGTGACATTTTAGAAAAAAACGAACAAATTGCTAGCATAAATGTATAAAATTAAAATTGCAGTTTATTTCTTTTCTACATTTATAATAGAAATGCTACCAAAATTAGTAATCATGACAGAATTACAATTACTAGTTTCTAGAGAATATTTAAAATACTCAGCCTTTTTTAATGTTTAATGGCATCAACATTTTTCTGAACAGCATGTATCCACTTTTCATTGGCAAGCATTTCCAACATGTAGATTTAACTTAAATTCTAAGTTAAATGTTAATTTGCATGAAATCTTACATTATGTCTAAGAAGTTTCTATGTTTGTTTCATTTAGTATTTCTGACAATGTTTCTACCCCTAAGAGCATCTCTACTTTTATAACCAGTAGACGTTTCTAAAGCTTTGACCATTGTGAAACCCTTCTGCAGTATTTTCAACAGGGTGTATTGGCATCTGGAAGTTTTGTTTACGATCTTTCAGCCAGTTCACAAGCCACGTGAGTCTATTCTTATCCAAGACAATTATAATTAATTTGTAAGTAAAAGTTCATGATCCACTGTTTCAAATGCATCACTGGAGACCACATCCATGACGTTTGTGTAGCCTCTTCATCCAGTGAGACGAAGAATAAAATTAGATGTTGCACAACCTTATCAAGCAAGTTTGTGGTGATGATCTGCCATGATTGTTTCCTTATGGGCCAAGCTGTTGAAGACTTGGGATTCCATTGTTCTCTAACTGCTTATAGAATTTTTTTCTTACTTCACTCTTAATAATAATTTATTATTAATCATTTTACCTGTTGGAAACACCCTTATTAAGAAGAAAATCCAAAAGAAACTAGTTTGTAAACTCTCTTTAGTATGTGTTTTTTGTTTGTTTGTTTGTTTGTTAATTTTGTGGGAATTTTTATCTTTTTTAATTTGAGCACTTTTATGCATAATTACTTAACAGCGTCTTATTCCTCCCTCTCCACAGTATAGCTCCTTAAATTTCCCCTCATTACCTTTCAAAATCTCTTCTTTAAATACTATTGTATTCTCTTTCTCTATTGTATGTGCTTATATGAGGGTTAGACATACAAAAAGAGTTCTCAGAAATGAAATAAAAATAGTTAAAAAATATCTTTTAAAGTGTTTGACTTTCTCACCAATCAGAGACATGTAAATTAGAACTACTTTGAGACTTCACCTGACGCAGTCAAATGGCTAGGATCAAGAAAATAACTGGTAATAAATGCTGATAAGGATGAAGGGGAATGGTAAACCTCATTGGCGGATGTTGGGATTGCAAATTGATGTCACTATTATGGAATTCAGTGTGGAGAATGCTGAAAAGCCAAAAGGAGTTCTACCATCCAACACAAATATTCCACTCAATTATACACAGCCAAAGGATCTGAGATTCTACTACAATGACATGTTTATTACCACTCTATTCATAATAGCAAGGAAATGGAAACAACCTGAATGTCCTTCAACCAATGAATGGGTAATGAAAATGTCATACACAGAGGAATTCTATTCAGCTGTAAAGGAAAATGAATCCATGCAACTTACATGTGAATAGATAAAACTGGAAAACATTATACAGAGTGAAGTAACCCAGACCAGAAAGATAAACACGATATGTTCTCTCTGAATCATATTTGGTTATATATACTGAAGTAACTGCAGAAGTCCAACAATGTAGCAAAAAGACCATGGGGAAGGGAACAATGAGCTCATAGACTGGGACCATAAGACAAGGATACTAGGGAGGAGGGCGAAGGTAATGAAAAGGGGCCTTTACCTGGGGAGACATGCAGGGAGAATATAGAGTAAGAAAAAGGGGGGAGAGGAAAATAACCCTAATGATGTCTGCAAGAACCATATGGAATATGTAATTTTAAAGATTGCTTAAAAGTGTATATGTGTGTGTGTGTGTGTGTGTGTGTGTGTGTCTAGTCTGTGTGAAAATGCTGTCTCCAAAAGCCAAACTTTTGAGTAACAAAAGACTAACAAAACTACAGTCCCTCTTGAGGAAAACTCTCTTCAATTTAGGGAGAGCCTCAGAGACACCTCAAAGTTGTTAACATTGCTTTAAAGGCAAGTACTTATTGATAAAGATAGCATGCATTTCAGATACTATACAATACACAAAGAAATTAAACTGAGCAAAACATAGAAGGCTCTTGGGAAGGTTCTATGCAAGCTGCCAAGGGAGAAAGACAAGCAATAGCCCTACCTAACTGTGAAGTGGTGTAGGGGGAGGAGTGTGTGTGTGTGTGTGTTAACTAGAAAATTAAAAAGTTATTTTGTGAGCCTTTGGTATTTTTCTTTTATTTCTCTAATATACAACCCTTTTATAAGAATAAATATGGATCTAAGCATTGTTAAATAGTAAACAATTAAATTTTCAAAGGAAAGAAGAAATTAGAAATATTTATTGTCCAGAAAATTGTAGAATAAGAGAATGAGTCCCATGTTATCTCAGGTAGAAAAAGAATAATTTGATAGAACTATTCAATACATAGTGATGATTTATAGATGCCTGAGTGATGAGTGCTAAATATTCAAAGTTTTAGAAAATTAAATTAAGTATAAATATTTAAAGTGTTAAAACTATGGAAATAGCTATAACATAAACTTATTATAAATAAAACATTCACGACCTTGAAAATTTCCTGATAAATAAGTAGACTTTTCATGGGTGTTCTTCACAACAATAGCAATAAGTAGTAATTTTTGACATAAGTTACCATTGGCTCTTTCTGTAGCAATAAATGAACTCTTCAAAGATGGTCACAAAAAAAATTGTCTACATAGATACTACTTCTTGAAACCTGTTGTAGTTTGCAAATATCTTGAACAGTAGAAATTAAGCACAGGGGCCTTTTGTTTTGACATTCAATTTAGTGAAGGTTTGGAAATTTGGCACACCCTTCCTCCGATTATATTTCTCTTGAGTTTGGGCCAATTTAAAAGCATTTATGAAAACTTAATGTCTTTAATTGAAATGTTTTATTGTCCCCAAAGATATCCCACCCAAATCATACTTACAATCCAGTATCTTATTTCTGAACTTGGGTGACTTCTTTCTCATTCACCACATAGTTTGCTGCTCCTTTGTCTCCCCACACACTGATGCCATCTGAAACCTCCCTGATACCTTGTTTGCAATTGTTGTGGCTTTGATGAAGCAAAGCCAATGGATTTGAAACAAGTTTAACAGCATATCCCTCAAGGATTCATTTTTCCTTCTGTGCTTGAAAAACAAAACAAGTGACACCTGTCCTCATTTGAACTCTGTGGATATATTTTCTAAGAAATTCCTATTTCAAAGAAAATCCCATTCTCTTGAAAAATGATGTTGGTGACAAGTCAGTATACATAGAGCCCATCTTATGATGGAAGTACACTGTATGAACCTTGGTCATGTTCAAAACATGACTAAGGATAGTTGGCACAATGGCCAGATCCTGTCTGTTTCCTACCACCTCTCTGCCAAAAGGCCCTTCTTTATGTTCCAAGGAGACAAAACTTGACAGCCATATTATTGAATTTACTCTCTTGGGACCTTTCACGGTAACTATACCTCTTTTGAGTGGTGTGAACATTTTCTAGAATGTGGGCAGTCTGATTGTTTCATTCTTACAGTAGATGCAACTAAAAGACCTTAAGTTTGTTTTAAGCTATCAATTCAAAATTCTTGACTGTAAAACCTATACAAATTTAATGTTTTCTCAATTAACTAAATGATTGCTTTCAAATAAATATACATGAATATATATAATTATTTGAGAATTCCATACAGGTATACAATATAATTTGATTATATTTATCTCTACCATCTCCCCAAACTTTTCCTAGATTCCACAATACCTCCAAATTTTCTTTTATTTTCTCTTATATTTAAAAGTTTTAATTTTGTAAAAAAAAAATTACCCATGTGTATTGTATTTCCATAATTTCCATCTTTTTATTGCCCCTCTAATTCTTCTGTGTTTCTTACCTGCCCCTTAAAAGCTATGCCCTTCTCTTCTTTAATTATCTATTATCACTACACACATATCTATACAAACATATATACATACTGGCTGCTGAGTTCATTTAGTGTTGTTCGTGTGTATCTGTGTGTGTGTGCCTGTGCTCCCAGTCACTTGGGGTTGGATAGCCTATCAGGAACCATGTCTTTAAACAGTCTTTCTCTCTTTGTATATTCTTGGGAACTTAGTACCATGTTTTTCTCTTACACCATAATGTCTTCCTCATCAGGATATCTGTTTCTTTGCTCTCCCTGTTTCTGCTCAACCATCTTGTTCCTCCATGTTCACATCCCCTATTCCCTCCCCTCTCCTGCACCACCCCCCCGAAGTTTACTCAGGAGATTTCATTTTGCAATAGTAAGCTGGACTACCCTGGCAATCAGGTTGGTGATGACCCTAACTGTCATCATAGAAACTCCATCCAGTAACTGATGAAAGCAGATGCAGAGATCCACAGCCAAGTACCAGACCGAGCTCCAGGAGCCCTGTAGAAGAGAGAGAAGAGGGATTATATGAACAAGAGGTCAGGGAAAGAGTCAAGATCATGATGGGGAAATCTACAGAAGCAAGTGAACCAAGCTATTGGGAACTCACAAACATTAGGCCGACAGCTGTGGAGCCTGTATGAAACAGGACTAGGCTCTCTGCATATGGGATACACTTGAGTAGTTTGGACTGTCTAAGGGGTCCTGGCAGTGATATCAGGATCTATTCCTGATGCAAGAACTGGTTTTTTTGGAGTCTTTTACCTACCTAAATACACAGGGCTTTGTTGACTTTCCATGGAAGGGATTATTTTTTATTTTATTTGGAGCAGGAAATGGCAGGTGGGAGGAGCGCTAGGAGGAGCAGGAGGAAGGATGAGAGCAGGTATGTAAAATGAATTTCTAAAAATCTTCTTTAAAAAAATAATCTCTAAACATCTATTAATTGTCTGTAGTAGGGTCTTGTGAGATTTCTCCTAACCACATAGATTGTTTTGGCAGTCATGTTATTGGGATTTCATGAGTGCAATTTTCCTTTCATATATAGAAGGCACTGTAGTATGAGATTTCTGACCTGGTCTAGTCCCAATGTTCAGATCCACTCGCAGTCCCACTACCTCTTAGCACCAGATAGTCACACAGATGTTTATATTAATTTCATTCTGCTTGGCCTATGGGCCAGGCATATTGCTAGCTAGCTCCTGAATCTTAATTCAACCCATTTCCGTTCGTCTGTCTTGCCTCGTGGACCATGGCTTACCTGTGTTACTTTCACTTGTTGATTCTTGGGTGGCTGGATGGCATCTACTTCTGACTCTGTTCTCCTTCCCCTTCGTATGTTCCAATTTCCCATCTACTTCTAAGATGCTTTTCATAGGCCAAAACAGTTCCCTTATTCACAGCATACAGAAAGACATTCCACATCACTTTACCGTACAACAGATGTCCTTGTCTTTTGTGTCTTATCATCTCACTAATTCTGTTTTTTTTGTAATGTTCCCTGAATCTTAAATTTAAAAATAAGAATCACAAAAACCTGCTGCAAGGCAAAATACCCTCAAAGCTACAGCAACAATACTTATATCTTGGGGGTAACCAAAAGAAATCTAATTGGACTTATGGTTCATTCAATTGTTGTGATGTAGAGGAAGATTCATGCCTTGCACTATAAATCCCTCCATGTACCTGTGTCTGATGAGGTCATGAACCCTAGATAAAACTCTCATATTGCCATTTTCCTAATGGTATAATTTTAAACTGAATTACTCAACACTTATCCCTGTATACAGGGATACGCCCTTGACCTCTCACCCTTGATCATGTAGTTTTTTTGTGAAGCAAATAGAAACTGTTACATGAATCCACAACTTTTTAAACTGTAAAGAACTAGTTCCACATGAGACCTCAACCTCATTAGTGCTGTTATATAAAAATGTGTACAGACATGGTCTTTAAATTTGAAGAAATCTAGAATTAAAAAATTATTGTATATTATCAACTGCCAGGCTAAAATTTGATAATTTTATTTTCAGTGGATGTTTGAAAATCCCTGAAGCATGGATATGGACACCAAAAGTGTTTATGGGGTAAAGTGTAAACATAAAAGTATAATTAATAGACTGAGGCAATAGCACAATGGGAGAAAGCACAAGCATGCGGAGCTGAGTTATGACCCCAGGTGCTCATGGGAAAACCTGAGTGTAGCCACTGCTCTTGCACTCCCAAGACTTAGACAGAAGAATCAGAGGTACTGATGGTCAGTGTGTATAGCATAAAAATGCTGAGCTCTCGAGTCTACTGAGAGACAAACTCTCAAAAAAAAAAAAAAAAAAGAGAAAAGAAAAGAAAGAAAAATGTGAACAGTCATAGAGGAAGACATCTGCCATCTTCTTATGTAACTGCCTCCATGCAACACATGTAGCACACACACATACACATACACACACACATTTCATCTGCTGTAACTGTGTGCAAGTAACACATGTATAACATACATGCATTATAATAAAAATATGGGCTATTCATTTGATTATAAATTTTTCTGAAGTTAGAATAAAAAATAGTAATCACTAATATAAATTTAAATGTAGGCTACCTAGAAAATAGTGATGGAACAGCAGAGAAGTGACTTTAAATCATGTTTATTTATTTTTTTTGAGATTATATTTGATTACATCATTTACTCCTCTATTTTCCTCATTTAAAGCTTCCTACATATAAATTCTTTTCTTTTACAAACTCACAAACTATTTTTCAATTAAATTCTTGTTAAATAAACCCATGTATATATGTACTCAATATATATATGTCTACATATATATCCCTAAATATAACATACTCAATCAGTGTAATGTTACTCTTACATATGTTTTTAGGGCTAATCACTTGGTATTGGATAAACACTTATCCAATGTATTTTTGATTAAAAATAATTAGCTGTAACAGAGGTTCTGGAAATATCACTAAATGAGCAGAATGTCTATTCAGTGCAGCATAAAATGGGGCATGGAGGCATAGGGCTTGTCATCCCACTTACTACAGAGATGCTTGAGAATAGAGACATTGAGCTCATTGTCAGCCCCATAGATCTCTACTCAAAATAACAATTTTTTTATTTATATCACATTGTATTTGAAACATCACATTCATTTCAACTTGCCTTTAATACTGAGATGAAAAATATACACAAATTTGTGTCCTACATCTCAAGCTTACAAGATTATTTTTAACATTGACTAAATACTCATATTTTTAGATATCCTCTTTATTGTTCTGATGATCATACTGAAGGATGGTTTTCCACTGAAGATATTGAAAACTTTGAATTATAGTCACATGAATACTAATGCCATATTTGTTATATGGTAATACTATTAAAAAATTCATAAGAATTAACAAGGCAGGAGGAATAGATGCCAGGGTACATTAAATGGCCCTAACTCAGTTATCTCAGTTTCACAGGAAACCAGTTGAACTCAATTTATTATCTCAGAAAGAATAAAACTAAACATACTTCACTTTGGAAGAAGAAAATATATTTGCATTTTAATGGGAAATATAGTTGTCAAATTAAGATATGTCTGTTTAAAAAAATTACTAGACAAAATCTGTTCTGTTGTTCATATATAATCTCCAAAAGTTAATAGTAGAGTTCCACAATGTTTTTCTTCTTCTTAAAAGCAGTTTATAATTTTCATAAAATATTTACTCTTACTCATAAAAAATTTAAGGAACAAGTCATAAGAACTTCAGTGACAATAGTCTCAATAGATAATTTGTTCTTTGCAGATACCTAAAACAATGCTTAACAAACAGAAATCTTTGGCAAATATTTGGTGGCTGAATATGAACTTTGTATTAAAACAAGCAGATACTAGTAAGTGTTATACAAGTGAATATGTGCCAAGTGTTATATAAGGATATTCTACACAGAGAGTAGAGGATAGCAATTTAATAGAGACTATTCTACTTGACAGATGCACTGAAGTTTGGTAGGCACATCTAAAATCTACAGAATGGGAGGACAAGTATGGCAGGCTGGAAGTCATAGTTAAAGATGACATTGTTTCCCACAAAAAGAATTTCTTCTGTCTCAGAGAACCCCAAGCTATGCTCTTTCATCTTCCCAAAGGATTGGTTCAAGTTCATTTATAAATTTTGGGTATTTTTCTTATCCAAACTGATGAATTATAGTCTATAACCGTATCTGCAAAATACCATCACAGAACCAGTAAGATTAGTATTTGAAGGAACAACCCAAGGCTGTTATCCAGCTAAATTTCCATAGCAAAGGCCTGAACATAATAGAATGTGAACTGGGCATTCAGGTGAGAGAGTCCATCACTGAGTAGTTCAACAGAAGCAGTCTTTAAGTCTTAGAAGCATCATTCATTTGACAATTATTCGTCTCTAAAGTCTACTTAACTTTTAGTTCTTTAAGTGTTTTAGTTCATTTTTATATGACAAGACACCTAAGATTGAATAATTTATCAAGAAAACAAGTTTAGTTCACAGTTATGTAATCTGGAGTGTCTAGGAGAGTACATGGCCACAATTAGATAAGGTCTTCAGAGGATGCTGACCTTGATAACAAAGACTTTCTCTCTGTAAGCCCATTTATCCCAATGAACTTTCGGATTGTTGTCCTCATTGTTCAGAGGGTAAATTTTAATTAAAAAAAAAAAGGTTAAAAAAAACCTTTTAACTTTCTTATATACCTCTATGTTTATATGTATATATAATTTTGGTTAATTATTAAATAATAAATTAGAAGAAACATTACTATTAAAAGCTATTAGCTTTGCATGGCATACTAAAATTGATATTGTTTATAAACAAAATAAGAGAATAGAAATATTTGAGTATGTAGTTATACTTGGTAATCAATCTCTTTATTGTAAGGATTCCCAGAACGTAGCAGCCACATGGCAAATACAACATGGTGCCGAGTGAGATAAGAATTCCTGGTATTTAGTGGCCATGTGGTAAACCCAACAAGGTAACCCCTACACACACACAGCATGCTGTACAAGGGCACGCCCCAGGCATGACTGTCTAAATCTGTGCCCACTGGCTCTCTAAGGCAGATCTCTTGATTTCTTTCTCCACTCCTGCTTCCCTCCCTGGTACCCACTCAGTAACTCCCTTGAATAAACTCTTGTGTGGCATATGGTGGTGTGTGTCTGTTCTCATGTGCAAAATCAACAATTATTATATACATTGTCCTTAATTCAGAGTCTTCCCTGGCAACCTCTTTGTCAATCCCTAATGTTCTTAAGAAAGTGCAAAGAGAGACTGTAGATGGAATAGTTGAGATAATAAGAATAAAGATATTTATTATGATTTGTATCCTATTACAACAGAATATTTTGAAAGCCACTAGAATGTTCCTTAAGCCAACAACAGTAGGAAAAACAAGCTTTTCCTCAAGAGCAACTGTCAAAGTTTGTGCAAAAACAGTTATTGATGTTTATTCAACTTCATTCAATGTCTGAGTCTGGCATTTAGACATTTGCATAACTGCAAAGTAAGAACAAGATTCCAACCTTTTAGTCTGTGATAAATTGTTCCTCTGTGGCAACGTCTTATTCTGCACTCTGCTTTTGTGTTTTCTTGGTTTTCACTTTACATCATAGATAATCCCACAATTATCATCACTTTCAAATCTATTTTAATATAATCTTATCTGTAGTCATATAGAAAGAAATAATGATGGGAGATAAAAAATATTCAGATATGTAGTCAATAGTTTGTAGCAAATTTCAATACATACTAGGTAGTCTAAATATATAAGTGATGGGATTTTGATGGTCAATTTTAACTGTAAATTGAGTATCGAAGTTTATAGTGAATTTCAATTAGCCATCATTCCTTTGCAGAAATCAAAATGTTATACAAAATGGTAAAATCGTAATAAATATAGTAAATAATCTATTATAGATTTTTTAATGACAAAAGACTATCCCTCTTATTTGTAGTATTAAATATCATTTTTTCTTCTTAGTGGCAGCATTGAAATGCTAGCTATATGTTCTCTTATTACCTCAGAGATACAAATAAGAGAGAACCTTGCAGAATAAAACCAAATTCAGTCCAAAAAAAGAAGAAAGTCCTCCCCAAATAGAGAAAAACAAAAACAGATGCGGTGTCATCCTCCATTATGTCAGCCTAAGTATGCTTCTTGCTAAAGAACAGACATTCAATCTGCTTCGAATTATTTGTCACTTGGCTTCTTCATATTTCCATGCCCTATTTTGCATTTTGTTCACTACTCATTGTGTTACACAATCTATGTTTAGGGGGGAAAAAAGTTAATATATGTTCTTACCATGAATTGAACTACGTGTAGCCAAGTTTAGAACCTTTGTACAATCTTGGTGTTTCAATCCTGTAACCAAGTTTGGTCACTTTAGAATTTGAGTTCACTTGCTCTTGGCCAATGCATAGGATTTTAAATGGCTTATAAAATATTCAAAAAGCTTCTTGCACATCAAATAGCTCTTAAGACAGAATATTTTGATGAGTTTAGTGTAAATGAATCAGTACCATATGGACTAAATTTACCTTAAAATACTCCTGGGTTTTAAAATTAAGAGAAACTGTGCTTGGCAAAACACATTTTGGGTTTTGCCTAACCCAGAACATTGAAAAAGTAGTTCAAGATGTTTGACAAACCCAAAACATGGCTGGGTTCACCCATCCCTAATCCTCTGTGGTAATATTAAAGGACAGGCAGAGGCAGATTTTAGGTGCATAAATCTAGTTCAGGTTTGATCATGGCCATCCCAAACTATTGGAGAACTTGCAAATGACTTACCTCATCTAAATCAAATTTGTGTTATAAGCTTTTATATAATCTCAGTGTATGCATTTTTTATATGAAGAGTATAGTCCTGTGTAATTATAGCAATTTTGATGATCTCACTTACAAACACACATCATAAGATTTTTGCCTACCTAGGGCATATTAAAAGATAAATGTTGCCACCATATGATTACATTCACTTACAAGACTGTCAACTACTGAAAAACTAAAACAACTAAAAAAAAGTGCTAAGGATGACTCAGAATTTTATAAAGCAGTATACAGAACATTTTTTTTAAGAAAAAATAATGGCATGACTCCTGTTCTTAACACAAGAAGTGAATAGCATTTTAAAGTAATTATATCATGAGCAATGAATTTATCTGAATATGGCAGTAAGAATACAAAAACAAGAGCCTACTCATTGATAACTTAGGATACTGCCTTTGGCAATTAAATAATTTTCAGTTAAATTTATGACTGATTTTTTTCCTTATGAGTAAACAAACATGAAGAAATTAGATGTGCATATGCAGTGTGTGTGTGTGTGTGTGTGTGTGTGTGTGTGTGTGTGTGTGTGCTTTCTTTCTATGGAAAAATAATAAAGAAATGACACAGATCACTGATTTATTTATTTAAAGTATATTCTCATGACTCAGAAATTCAGGGAATTGCAGATTATAACACTAAATATTCATGATAAAAATTTAGCAAATAGCCTCCATTAGTTTAGGGTAGTAGAGAAAAATTCTAAAGTATAATCAACATGAAATTAATTTTTATTTTTTTAAACACTAGACATATTTTTAAGTTTGAATTAATAAATATAAATATTCACTATTATGTCAAGTTTGGAAATTGGAAAGTGCTTTTAACAAGAATTTTTATATTTTTATCATATAAAACAGTAGTTCTCCAGAAAAAATGGTCTGATGTGGTGGGAGGGGGAAGGGACATTGAATAATGATATACAGGGATAGAAAGCGAGACTTCTTAGTTCATAATAATAATAATAATAAAAAGTATACAAAAAAACAATAGTTCTCCATGTCCTTTGCTGTAAATTAGTAATATAAGACATAATTTTATATACTTTGACATGGTGTTTAGTTATTTTTAATTTTGTACAATCAAATCATTTTTTTTGCAAATTCATGATTTTTTATTGATTTGCTTATATAGTACATTATGAAGTAGTAATATTGGTTTCAAAATAAAGTAATTGATTCATAAAATTGTAGATACAAATATAGTTCAAGTTTCACTGTGACAGTGTTTATTCTGAGGCGGTTGAGGGACTATGACCTGGAAATATGGATTCAAGTTGCTGAAATTAACATGTTCCAACATGGAAGTTGTTTCATGTGCACTTTATATTTAAAAAACAAAAGAAAGTCATGAATCAGGGCATGATCACTCACCTTGGTGGGGGCAGCAGGTTGAAAATGGCTCACAGTAGAGCAAGGAAAGCTCTGATGGAGGTTTTAGGAGTTATTTGATTACATTCTTGGCATTTGGATTAGAGAACATTAGTCTCAATACATCCCATGTATTTTACCTGATGGTAGAAAAGATGATAATTCAAGAAGAGAGGTGGGCAGTAAAATATTAAGGAGCCTAAAGATATCCCTAGACAATTTACCTGTGGATATACAATGCTCCGATATGTTATAGCCATAACGCTCTAATCAACTAGCCTTAGAGATCTTTAAACAAGTAATTTTTTCCAATAAATATGCTGTACTGAAAAAAAATTTACATCAAAAGGTATGTAAAATGAACTTTCTTTTCTTTTTTTTAAAAAATTTATTTTGAAACAATCTGTCTAGGAACTGGAGAGACCCCCTAACTCACACCCCCAAGTGTCTTATCAAGCCAAATTCTGAGAATATCTCTCTCTTCAACAACAAAAGTAAATACAGTAATTTACAGTAATTATGCTATTCCATAAAGCTTAACTTACTGAAATCATACAGCAAAAATATTGTCAGCAATTTTTTATTTAAATTTTCCCATATCCACTACTGCTTCTTCTCCTGCCCTTCTCCCAGTCCTCCCATCCCCCACTCCCCAGAGAAGGCAAAGAATCTCAAGGTGAGTCAATTTGGTCTTTCATATTCAGTTGACATAAGACAGAGTCCCTCCCCCAAGTATCAGAGCTGAAAAAGTTACTTTTCCGGAAGGCATGGGCTTCAAGATGCCAGTTCATGAACCCGGGATAGACTCGGGTCTGAGTGCAAGAGGCTTCAGAAACTGTCTACTCCTTTTGACTGCCATCCATATTCAGAGGTTCCAGATCCGTTTCATAAAGGTTCTCATCAACTGTTATTTCAGAGTCTGCAAGTTGTAAACAGCATAGGACTGACTCCTCCATGGGTTTCCCCATCATGATCCCAAACCCTGCAGACATGCAGTATCTCCCCTATCTCTTCAGCTGGACCAGAAGCTATGAATCTCTGAATCTAGCTCCATCATCTGATGGATGAAGATTCTATGATGGCAATTAGGGTGGTCATTCATATGATAACAGTGAAAGCACCCTCTCCACTATTGCTTGGAGTCCAAGCTGGGCTCATTTTGGGTATACCCTAGTATCAGATTTTTTTTTTAATCCCACAATGGCTCCCCCTATCAGGATATGGACTTCTTTTCTCTCCCTCTCTGTTGTTCCCTTCCCCACTATCCCATTCTCTCATTTTCTCTTCTAACCTCCCCTTGCTCCCGCCCAATGATCACAATTTTCTCAGGCGATCTCTATTTCCCCTTTCCAGAAGGATCTATGACTGTCTCTCTTAACTTTCTCAGGTTATCTAACTGTTGAGGAGCAGGTAGGGGGAGGTTAGCCTGGTTATCCTTCTGAAATTCACTTATGAGTGAGTACATACCATGTCTGTCTTTCTGGGTCTGATTTACCTCAGTCAAGATGATATTCTCCAGATCCATCTATTTGCCTACAAATTTCAATATGTCTTTTTTTAATTGCTGAATAAATGTACAATTTTAATTCATTGTGTAGCTGAGAGGCATCTAAGTTTTTTCCAGGTTCTGGGTATTATGAATAATGCTGTGATGAACATGATGAGCTAATACCCTTGCGGTAAGAATGTACAGCCCTTGGATATATAGTGGTATTGCTGGATCATTGTGTAGATTGAGTCCCATTTTTTTTTGAGGAACTGCCATACTGATTTCCACAATGGCTGTACAAGTTTACACTCCCACGAGCAATGAAGGAGTGTTCACCTTGCTCCACATCTCTTCCAGCATAGGTTGTCATCTGTGTTTTTAATCTTAGCCATTCTAACAGGTGTAAGATGGTATCTTAAGGTGTTTTGATTTGCATTTCTCTGATGGATAAGGATATTGAACAGTTCATTAAGTGTATTTCAGTCATTTGGACTTCTCTTGAGAGTTCTCTATTTAGCTCTAGAGCCCATTTTTCACTTGGGTTCTTTGATTTTTTTTTGACTCCTAGTTTCTTGAGTTCTTTATTTTAGAGACTAGTCCTCTGTCAAATGTAGGGTTGGTAAAGATCTTCTCCCATTCTATGGGGTGTTGTTTTACTTTATTGACCGTGTCCTTTACCTTATAGAAACTCCTAAGTTTCAGAAGGTCCTATTTATTAATTGTTTCACTCACTGTCTGTGCTACTGGTATCATATTTACAAAGTAGTCTCTTGTGCCAATCTGTTCAAGGGTATTTCCCACTTTTTTCTCTATCAGGTTCAGTGCAACCAGGTTTATGTGGAGGTGTTTGAGCCATGTGGATTTGAATTTTGTGCAGGGTGTTAGATATGGATCTATTTGTATTTTTCTATATACCCCCATCCAGTTATGACAGAGTCATTTGTTAAAGATGCTATCTTTTTTCCACTGTATATTTTTGGCCTCTTTGTCAAAAATCAGGTATTCATAGGTGTGTGGATTAATGTCAGGGTCTTCAATTTGATTCCATTTATCCACAAGTCTATTTCTATGCCAGTACCAAGCTATTTTTTTTAATTACTGTAGCTCTATAGTAGAGCTTGGAGTCATGGATAGTGATGTCTCCTGAAGTTCTGTTATTGAATAGGATTGTTTGTCTATCCTGGGTTTCTTGTTTTTCGATATGAAATTGAGTATTGTTCTTTCAAAGTTTGTAAAGAATTGTGTTGCGATTTTGATGAAGATTCCCTTGAATCTGCTGGTTGCTTTTGGTAAGATTGCCTTTTTACTATGTCAATCCTATCTATTCAATATCATATGAGATCTTTTTATTTTCTGATATCTTTTTTAATTTCTTGTCATACAGGTCTATCACTTTTTTTGGTTACAGTTATCCCAAGATATTTAATGTCATTTGCAGATTTTGTAAATGGTGATGCTTCCCTGATTATTTTTTTCAGTCTTTTATCATTTGTGTATAGGAGGGCTATTGATTTATATTTATTTTTTTAGTTAATCTTGTATCTTGCTACATCGCTGAAAGTGTATATCAGCTGAAGGAAGAGTGGCCTAACAGAATTTTGGAGGTCACTTATGCATAGCATCATATCATCTGCAAATAATGATAATTTTATTTCTTCCTTTCCAATTTGTATGCCCTTTACCTCCTTTCGTTCTCTTATTGCTTTAGCTAAAACTTCAAGAACTATATTGAATAGATATGGAGAGGACAGATAGCCTTGTCTTGTTCCTGATTTTAGTGGGATTGCTTTGAGTTTCTCTCCATTTAATTCTATTTTTACTGTCAGCTTGCTGTATATTGCCTTTATTATGTTTAGGTATTTTCCCTGTGTTCCTGACCTCTCCGGGACTTTTATCATGAAGGAGTTATGGATTTTTTTCAAAGGCTTTTCAGCATCTAATGAGATAATCATGTGGATTTTTTTTTCTTCTTGGTTACTTATATAATGGATGACATTGACAGTTTTTCTTATGTTGAACCACCCCTGCATCTCTGGGATGATGCTTACTTGATCATGGTGGATTTTTTTATGCTATTGAATTCAGTTTGTCACTATTCTATTGAATATTTCTGCACCTATGTTTATAAAATAAATTGATCTGTAATTTTCTTTGTTGCATCTTTGTGTGGCTTGGGTATCTGAGTGATTGTAGCCTTATAAAAAGAGTTTGGCAATATTTCTTCTGTTTGTGTGTGTGTGTAATAATTTGAGGGGTATTGGTATTAGTTCTTCTCTGAAAATATTACAGAATTCTATGCTGAAACCATCTAGCCCTGGGCTATTTTTTGTTTGGAGGGCTTTTAATATCAGCTTCTATTTTTTGGCTGTTGTTATAGGTATATTTCGGTCATTTATCTGTTCTTGATTTAATTTTGGTAAGTGGTACCTGTCCAGAAAGCTGTCCACATCTTGTATCTTTTAGGTTTCCCTGTTGTTATGTTCTGGTTTTTTGTTAATTTGGGTTCTCTCTCTCTTTCTCTCTCTCTCTGTCTGTCTGTCTGTCTCTCTCCTACTTTTTATTATGTTTAGATAAGGGTTTGTGTATCTTGTTGAGTTTTTCAAAGAACCAGATCTTTGATTTATTGATTCGTTGTATTGTTCTCTTTATTTCAATTTTATTGATTTCAGTCCTAAGTTTATTTCCTGCCTTTTACTCCTTCTAGATGAGTTTGCTTCTAATTGTTCTAAGGCTTTCAGATGTGCTGTTAAGTCACTTGTGTGTGATTTCTCTGGGTTTTTCATGTAGGCATCTAGTGCTATGAATTTTCCTCTTAGCACTACTTTCATTGTGTTTCATAAGTTTGGGAATTTTGTGGATTCATTTTCACTGAATTCTCAGAAGTCTTTAATTTTTTTCTTTACTTCTTCCTTAATACAGATGGGGTTCAAATGAAAGATGTTCAGTTTCTATGAGTTTGTAGGCTTTCTGTGGTTTGTGGTGTTGTTGAACTCTAATTTTAGTCCATGATGATCTGATAGAATACAAGGGATTGTTCCAATTTTGTGTATCTACTCATATTTGCTTTATGACAGAGTACATGGTTAATTTTAGAAAAAGTTTTATGAATGCTGAAAAAGTATATTCCTTTGTGTTTGGGTAGAAAGTTCTGTGTTTATTTGAGTGATCACATGTTAGTTCCCTTATTTTTCTGTTGAGTTTCTGTCTGTTAGACCTATCCATTGGTGAGAGTGGGGTTTTTTAATCTCCCACTATTAATGCATGGGGTTTAATGTGAGACTTAAAGTTTAGTAATATTTCTTTAGCATATGTGAGTGCCCTTGTGTTGGGGGCATAAATGTACAGGATTGAGACTTTATCTTGATGGAATTTTTCTGAGATGAGTAAATAATGTCCATCCTTATCTCTTTTGGTTGATGTTACTTTGAAGTCTATTTTGTTAGACATTAAAATACCTACACCAGATTGTTTCTTAAGTCCATTTGATTAGAAAGTGTCTTTTCCCAACTCTTTATTCTGAGCCAGTTTCTGTCTTTGAAGTTGAAGTGTGTCTCTTGTATGCAGCAGAAGAATGAATTCTGGTTTTATATCCATGGTGTTATTTTGTGTCTTTTTATGGGTGAATTGAGTTTATTCATTTTTAAGGGATATTAATGACCAGTAATTGTTGATTTCTGCCATTTTTGGTGGTAGTATATGTGTTTCCCTTTGGAATTATTGCTTGTGACTTTGTGGGTATATCTAGCTTTCTTAAGTTGGAATTTTCCCTCTAGTGCTTTCTGTAGGGATGAATTTGTGGGTAGGTATTGTTTAAATATGGTTTTGGTATTTTGGGTTGGAGTTATGTTGGTGTTTCTATTTGGTAATCTGAAAATATCTTTTCTCCTCTCATTTAATAAACTATATATTTAGGAGCCTAGAAAATATACAATTTTCTATAGTTTTTGCAATAAACATTCAATATGATTACAATATAATAACAAATTGTTTTTCAAATGCACATCCAAAAGAATACAACAAGGTATCAGACACTATGTATATTTGTTTGTTTGTTTGTTTCAACCCAATTTTTTAAAATAATTTATTTTTATTATAATTTTATTATTTGTTCTACAATATTTTATTTACTCTATTTATGATGACTGATAGTTTTGCTGGGTGTAGTAGTCTGGAATAACAGTGGTCTCTTAGTGTCTGTATAACATGACCAGGAGTTTTTGGCTTCTGCATTGAGTAGTCTAGTGTCATTTTTTTAACAGGAATTTTATTATTTTATTTTTGTTTTATAAAAATCAATATCAAACATTATATAAAAAAGCAAAACACTTCAGAAGAGATAACAAAAAGTCCTTACAGTAATAAAATTTCTCTTTTCTCTAAAATACATGAAATATAAAAATAAAATTTAAAGCTTCTCAAGCCAGGTTAGGCTCAGCTACAAATAAAGAAAGCACAGTAAGTCACAGCTAATGCCCACAGATGCACAATGGCCACGACAAATTTCTGCTAAGCAACCCTTCTACAGACAAACCAGCAGTTTTGTTTTGCTTTGTGTGTGTGTGTGTGTGTGTGTGTGTGTGTGTGTGTGTGTGTTTAAATCATTTTATTCACCCATCATCTTTCAATGAAAAAAAAAAGAATGTTTTTGCTTAAAGTCCGTTAATGAGTGAGTATATCCCCTGCTTATCTTTCTGGGTTTGTGAGACCTTACTCAGGAAGATATTCTTCAAATCCATCCATTTGCTGGCAATTTTAGTATATCATATTTTCTTACTGCTGAGTAGCACTCCATTGTATAGATGTTCCACAGTTTGTTAATCTATTCCTCAGTCGAGGGGCTTGGTTGTTTATAGGTTCTTGCTATTACAAATAATGCTGTGGTGAACATAGTGGAGCTAATGCTTTTGGGGTGTGAATGTGTGTCTTTAGGGTATATACTTAATAGTGGTATTGCTGGATTCTTGGGGAGAGTGATTCCCAGTTTTCTGAGAAAATTCCATAGTGCATTCAAGAGTAGCTGAACAAGTTTACACTCCCACCAACAATGGAGTAGTGTTCCTCTTACTCCGCATCCTCTCCAGCATAGGCTGTCATCTGTGTTTTTGATCTTAGCCATTCTGACAGGTATAAGGTGGTATCTCAAAGTTGTTTAGATTTACATTTCTCTGGTCACTAAAGATGTTGAGAACTTTTTCAAGTGTCTTCAGCCATTTGTAATTATTCTGCTGAGAATTCCTTTTTTAAGTTCTGAATCCCATTTTTCAATTGAGTTACTCACGGTTCAGGGCTCTAGTTTCTTGTGTTCTCTATATATTTTAGATACTAGTCCTCTGTTGTTTGTAGGGTTGGTGTAAATCTTTTCCCATTCTGTGGACTGTCATTTTGTTTTAATGACTGTGTCCTTTGCCTTACAGAAACGTCTCAGTTTCAGGAGATCCCACTTAGTGATTGTTGTTCTTAGTGTCTGTGCTACTGGTGTTATAATTAGGAAGTGGTCACCTGTGCCATCATTGGAGGGTATTTCCCACTTTCTTTTCTTTCAAGTTTAGTGTAGATGGTTTTATGTTGAGGTCTTTGATTCTCTTTGATTTGAGTTTTGTGTAGGGTAATAGGCTTGGATCTATTTGCATTTTTCTACATACTGCCATCCAGATATGCCAACATCATATGTTAAAGATAGTATATTTTTTCCATTGAATATTTTTGACCTCTTTGTCAAAAATCAGGTATTCATATGTGTGTGGGTTAATATCTGAGTATTCAATTTGATTCCATTGATCCACAGATCTCTTTTTATGTCAGTACTACCCTGTTTTTATTCCTGTAGCTCTATCTTATAGCCTGAAGTTAGGGATGGTGATGCCTCCGGAATTCTTTTATTGAGCAAAATTGTTTTGGAAATCCTGCATTTCCTAATATTCCAAATAAAATTGAGTATTGTTCTTTCAAGATCTGTAAAAAAATTGTGTTGGGATTTTGAGGTGAATTGCATTGAATCTTACCAATCGCCTTTGGTAAGATTGCAATTTTTTATTATGTTGGTCCTACCTATTCAGGAGCATGGGAGTTCTTTCCATTTTCAGATATCTTCAGTTTCTTTCTTCAGTGACTTCAAGTTTTTTCTAACAGATCTGTTACTTCTTTGGTTATAGTTACACCAAGGTATTTAATGCTATTTACAGCTATTATAAATGATGTTTCCTTTATTTCTTTTTCAGCCTGTTTGTCTTTGGTGTATAGGAGAGCTACTGATTTTTTTGAGTCAATCTTGTATCCTGCTACATTGCTGAAGGTGTTTATCAGCTGTAGAAGTTCCCTAGCAGAATTTTGTGGGTCACTTAGGTACTGTTGTTTTTATTATGGGCCTGCTTTTATAAGTTACTTGAACTTTTTTTGCAGTTCTTATTGTTCTTTATTTTATAGTTTTAGAGACTTCATTATTATGTGGTGAGAAGACTTTTGGAGTTGGTCTAGTTTATTTGATGTTCTTTAAGCTTCTTGAATCCTCATAGGCATTTTGTTCTTTAGATGGAAAAGTTTTTTTCATGATTTCGTTGAATATATTTTTTATGCCTTTGAGCTAATCGTCTTTTTATTCCTATCCTTCTTTTCCTGTTATTCTTAGGTTGGGTTTTTTATTCTTGCCCATGCTTCTTAGATATTTTTGTGCTATGACTTTTTTAGTTTTAATATTTTTTGACTGATGTATATATTTCCACTATCGATTCTTCCACACCAGACATTTTCTTTTTAATCTCTTGTATTCTGTTAGTTATGCTTGTATCTGTAATTCTGGTTTGTTTCTTCAGATATTCTATTTCCAGAATTCCTTCAGTTTGTGTCTTTTTCATTGTTTTTATTTCAAGTTTTAAATCTTAAAATACTTTCTTCACTTATTCTATTGTTTTTTCTTGGTTTTCTTTACATAATTTAAGGTATTTGTTTTCTCTTCTAAATTTGTGTCTTTTTATCTACTTCTTCCAGGGAGTTTTTTATTTTCTCTTTTACAGTTTCTATCATCTTCATAAAGTTGTTTTTTAAGGTGATTTTCTTTTGCTTTTTCTAGAATGTCATGATCAATTCTTGTTGTAGAACCACCAGATTCTGATGGTATCATATTGTTCTTTATCATGTTATATGTATTCTTGCATTGGCATCTGCCCATTGATTCCTTGGATTAATTCAGAATTTGTCTGTATTTCAAGAAGATGATTTTGGTGCAGTCTGTTGTGGTTATGCCTGTGTCTCAGAAAGGCTAGAGTATTCTCTGTCACAGTGAGCTGTTCTTGATACAATAAGAACTGGCTTTTTCTATGTCTCAGGCATTCAAACTTGATCCAATATGAGCTCTTGATCCAGATAGAGTTCTTGGTGCTATAGAAGCTCTTAATCTAATAGGTGCTTGTCCATTATGGGTATCAGATAATCCTTTTGATCAAATAGGTGCTGACAAACTATGGGTGTCAGGTAGCCACTTTTTATCCGATATGTGCTAAAGAACTGTGAGTCTCAGGTAGCCACTATTTTTTTTAAAAACTTTTTCATTTATTTATTTGCCTTGGTGCTTGCCTAGAACTGGAACTACAGACAGTTATGAGCTGCCATGTGGGTACTGGGAATTCACCCCTGGTCCTCTGGGAGAGCAGTCAGTGCTCTTAACCACTGAGCCATCTCTCCAGTCTCCTCAGGTAGACACTCTTGATCCAATAGGTGCTGAGGATCTATGGATCTCAGGTAGACATTGAGATCAATGAGTGATGGGATAAATTGAGGGTTGAGGTGGGATTTGTAGATGGTGGTGTCTAGCAAACTGAAATTTTATTGGAGATTTCTGGCCAGAAAGTTTTTTTTTTTTTTCCCAGCCGGCCTGGATTTAGACGAGAGATGAATGGGAGTGGATTTCTAAGGGTTGTGTCCAAGGTCTGAGTCATGGAGACCTGGCTCTCTGGATGGACTTGTTGAAGTGTTATTCACCTCTTGATTCAAAAGATGCTGAGCTATTGTCAACATTTTAAGAGAATAATATTCTCCTTAATGTGGGTAAGCACTTAAATTCTAGTCCTTCATTCATAGCCCTTTAGATTCTTATGTTCATTACAACTAACTAAATTATGTCACAAGTATTTACTGAGCACCTACTACTACAAAAGCACAATTAAATGTGTTAAAAGCAAGTTTACCATATGCACAATTAATTAAAATGTGCAAAAGTTACTATTAGAAATAGAAAGTGGTAGAAAATATCTGTGCTTTGTCCAAAAAGAGGCCCTAAGAACTGGTGTGTTAGGCAAAGCATCAAAAGAAATAGAAAAACTAGCACCCTTATATTATCGATTAGCACAGAAACATTTTTTGTGTGCCTTCAAATGGTACTGTAACAATGGAAAGCAAAGGGCATTTGTTAATTGAAGTTCACTTTATTTTCTCAAAAGAAACAAGATATTTTTAAGCAAACTTTTTTCTTCTGTCCTAGGAACTAAATTTATGACCTTGCCTGTTTTAGGCAAACATTCTATCCTAAGCTGTACCTTCATCCTTGAACAACAACCTTTTAAACATCTTGAAATTAGTATGGCTTTTTTTTTTGTTCTTTAGAAATGACTACACAAAATCTATACATAGGGCATGACAGGCTGTGCAGAAATTGCATAATACAGATATGTGTAGAACAGGTTAACTTACCAAACAGAACAGTCCTGTGACAGTGATTGTCTTGGAAATTAATTTCAAATGATTCTATAAAGAATATAGACTTTATAGCCTACAAAAAGATAAATGAGAGATAAAGTGTTAATTATATAGATGTGTTTCAAGGCTCATAGGCCAGCAAACTACCAGGAGAATAGTTTAACCAAGGAACCTTAATAGCCCAAGACAGTTTAGCTGTGGATATACAAGGATTATATATTATAATTAACATATTGGTTATTAGCCTATAATAGAACCAATAGTGATTCTTTCCTATAGAGATTGTGGGATTATGGAGGAATCATTGTTAGTATCACTGGGCTTTCCAAATGATTCTTAAGTACTTTCACCTTACAAAATCACTATTGCTATTTCTTAGAGAAATATTTCAAAACTTTACAGGGTGGGTTTAGTATATACTTTGTGAATATCTATCTATAACTTCTTATGATATGAAAGGGCATCCTAGAATAAGTGCCTATGAGGAGATAATGCAGAGGCTTTCCATGTGGGTATTTCATTTCAGTGTCATTTCCCAGTCATGTATTTCTAGCTATTATAACAAATTTCACAAAGCAAATATGTAATGTCCAGATGCCTAACCTTTGATAGCTGTTTCCTGTTAAAAACTAAGAATAAAGTAAAATACCTAAGATAGGAAATGTCTACTAAAATTTTTGCCAGATTAATTGCCAATGCAATTAAATACATAAAATTTTTATATTAACTTTTTTAATTCTTCAGCTTTAGTTTTATAATTTAGATTATATTTATTATGAGAAAATATATTCATTACCATAAGTATTATTTAGTCATACTAGATAAATTAAGGATAACTGAGGTTACATATTCATTTCAATTTGGCATTAGTATTTTTTTATAGATCCTGGAATAAAAAAGAACCAAAAACCTATTTGAAGAAGAAAATAGAAAAGGTAGCCAGGTGTGGTAACAGGCACTGCTATTTTAGCTTTTGGGAGGCTGGGGTAAGAGAATCATGATTATGAGACTAACCTACATTGTCTAGTAAGAAGCTGTTTGGATGTCGAGAAAGACTGAAAAAAAAGGAGGTGACAAAGTACCATACATGGAAATGTAAAAGCCCAGCAAATATGCAGAAGTACAAAGAGAAATAAGGAGTGTAATACCAACGATGGAAAACAATAAACCTGGAGGGGCTGGTAGAAAAGTGACTCCTACGTGTCACTCTGCTTCCACTAATAACCTACCCATCTGTCTTTTCCAATTTGATAGTATATTCTTCTGGAATTAAAATTCTTTCCATCTTTATTTTCCATGCAAACCATCTAAAGTCCTTATAATGGATACCTGCCCCAGAGTCCAAATGGATGGAGTGTTTCTGCTTCCCAAACTAACATGTATCTTTAATTGTCCCTTATAACATTTAGCATTAATTTTACTTCTGAAAATGATAAAACTATATCTCTATAATTTAGCTGGCTGTTATTAATTTGAAAAAAAACCACACATTTCTCTATTTCATTCCAATATACAATCTGCCCAAATTTTTTTTTCCTTTATTTTGTATTTATTAAAAAAAAAAAAACACAGTAAAAGGAATTTAAAATGTGGAAGAGTTAACAATAACTATATAGAGGATAAGAATGATAAGCATGGCTTATCAAGGGTAGACATACAAATAAGATTGCTACACCTATATTTTCTTTGTGTTCATCTTTCCCTCTGAATTTTTTTTTCCCTCCCTGTATATCCTTATTCAAGGTCTCTTCCCCCTCCCAACACATCTGGTC
>PVIH01023363.1:0-24989 GCA_004025045.1 Sigmodon hispidus
AAAAAAAAAAAAAAAAAAAAAAAAAAAAAAAGAAAAGATGTATTTATTTTTATTTATGATCAAATTTTTCATACATAATTGTGATTGTTTTGGCTGCCTCTGTGTGTGTGTGTGTATACCTGCCTGGTGCCCAAGCCAGAAGCATCAGAAGCCCTAGAACTCAGTTGCAGCTGCTATGTGGGTGCTGTGAACCACACTCAGGTTTTTGGTTTGCCCTGGCTTTTGCTTTTTAGAGGGAAATTTTGTTTTCCTCTAGGTATACATATTATTGTGTTTTAAAAGACGGCATTGTTTTGGGGGCTTTTCTCTGCAGAGTGGCGTGGCCTACATTGCCGCTCCGTCTGGATCTGCCGCAGACAAGGTTGTGATCGAGGCATGCGATGAACTGGGAATCGTCTTGGCTCACACAGATCTCCGGCTCTTCCACCACTGATCTTTGTTTCCATCATTTCCTAGTTTGCTCATGTGCAGTGGATAATCATGTGTGGAATTTTCAAAGTACCTCTTTAAAAATGAGTCATTTATAACTTAATAATTGAGTCTATGGTTTTAGGCAGTTAGGTCTTATCTGAAAGGTAAAGATTCCTAACCACAGTTACCACATACAGAGGGTTGTGTGTTCAGACACTGAAAGCTTCTCTCCCTCGTAAAATTCAGCTTTTAAGACAGTCGCTGTGTGAAACCTAACAGTGCAAATAAGCGATAGATGCTTGGCTGCCTTATGATGATGGTCCCCACGGGGGACTGCTCTTCATGGGGCTCTTTTTATCCTGCCTCTGAGAAGCTTGATTGTTTGCCTCCTTGACAAGTAGCTGGGAACTGGATCCTTAGCAGGTTCTGGGTGATGCTAATTCTGCCTTTCCTTTCTTGGGTGAAGTGTTGTCTTGAGTTTTGGCACCCATGGTCTTCCCTCCAGAACTGCTTAAAACCTGTATTAGCTATTTAGTAACTTGTTTGGTACCTACAAATGGATCCAGTATTCTATTTAGAGCTTTTACCGAAATGAGCATGGGGGTTGTCAGTGCCTCCCTGTGCCAAGCAGGATATAAGTGGAACTATGTCCCTTCCTCTGTGTTCCTAACTGTTCACATGGAAGATGCCTGTGGTCAGCTGTAACCTCAGTCAGCCTCAGTTCTGCCTTATTTCCACTCCTTCCCTAAATAAAAAATGCAAAAGTTTTTTTCTGTTTTGTTTGGTTTTGTTATTTGAGACACGGTTTCTTTGTAGTTCTAGCTGTCCTGGAACTTGCTGTGTAGATAAGGCTGGTCAGAGATCTGCCTGCCTCTGCCTCCAAGCTCTGGGACTAAAGGTGTGGCCACAACTCCCATCACAGAAATTTTTATAAACAGTCTTCTTTGTGAGTCATTTATATGCTGACTGATCTTCCAGCCTTAGGAATAGCGTTGAGTAAGTAATCACTAAAATCCTGTGGCTTCTGTGTTAGGTTACAGGGCAGGAATCCCTCAGGAGAAAACAAACGTCTTGCGATTGAAACTCTAGAAACTTCTGCTCCAGTCTGCCAACATTTGGCTTTCACCTCCTTAGAAGCATCTGAGTCAGCTTGATCTGTTGCCATTCTAGGGATGAAAACCATGGGCCTTCATGCTAAGCCAGCATTCTACCGCTAAACTAACCCCAGCCTGAGTTGAACTCCTTAATTCCCCAACTCACAGACACATACTGTTGGCCACGGCATTTTTTTTTTTAAATTCACTTTTTGTAGCAATAAATAGTGAGTACAGATTTTGGCTCATAAATTATTAAATGTGCTGTCTCCCTTGAGTTATTTAGTTTGACTGAAAGTGAACATTAAAGTGTAATTGGAACCATTTGTCTGCTTAACCCTATACTGCCTCATTAAGCTTACACATGTAATCCTAACCACTACCGTCCTGAGTGTGTAAAACTATTGTGCCCATACACCTGGGAGGGGATGGTGGGATCAGCTTTCACATGATCTTATTGCAAATAAAAGTAGTGCTTAGAGAATGAATTAGTTTAATATTTTTAACAACAGTAAGATTTTATGTAGAAGCATTTTTTCATGGTTGATCAATAGAGAACCTGCCTGCTACAAGCCATAGATTTCAGGACTCGGAAGCTAGGAAGGGATGGGGAGGTTGATGTCCATCTGGACCATGTTGTCACACTTCAAAAAAGATTAAAAAGAGAATCCTCAATTTCACAGTTGATTCCACAGAGTCCTTTGACTTGAGAGTGTTGTGTCCATCTTAAATTGTGATATTTTTTCCTTGCCAGTGATGTTTAGTACATCACTCAAGTTGGACAACAGCAAAAACAACTCCGGGTGAATACTGAGAGTGTAGGCAGTGAATGCCTCTGCAGTGTACTGTTGGTAAGCCATAATGTTCACTAGGTACCCTTTCATGTAGGCTATTTCCATCTTAGAATGGGATTATGAGTAGGAGATCATCCTACATCACCTCCATTGTACTTCTGTCCCATCTATGGATACCTTTGCATCAGGAGTTACATGTGTAATGCTTAACATTGCTGCTTTGTTGGAGTCTGTAGTTTGTATTCTATCTTATTTCCAAATTCAAACAAAACAAGGGTGTGTGTTGTTCCTGTACATCCTTGCCCACAGCCAGGCAGAGCTTCAGGCAGGATAGTTGGTATGTTGTGTCTTCAGGTGCGAGTTTAAGTAAACCCATGGAAATTGCCCCATACAACATCTGTCAATCAGTTCTTAAGTTTAGGGCTGTCAGCAGGTCCCTTTTCTGCTTGCTTACCTTCCCACCTCCCTGCCAAATAGACCAAAGCATCACTCCTCTCAAGCACATGTTCCTGATGCCTCCTTGATTCTGTGACTTAATTTCCCTTTATGTACTTAAAGTAACTTGGTGGAGGTAACCGGTCAAGAAGTTTACCACTGGGGGAGACTTGACAGCAAACCAAGTCTTTCCTAAAGCAACTAGACAATTCATAATGGTACATGTGTGATGAATTTTAGTGGCTCAGAAGACCCATAAAATACCTGCATCATTAATGAGCATACTTAAGTTGGAGAGCCGCTGAGCACTGGAAGAAACCCACCCCTGACCCATTAGAAGTACCCTTCATTTCATTGTTGCCTGGTTCCAAGACACTTGCTTCCTTCTGGTGTTAATCTTTCTAAAGCTATCAGTATTTTTTAAACCCTGAAAGGCTCTAAATACCCAGATTCTTCCATTCCTGGATACTCTTTAACCTTATTTTTGCTGAATACTGCTAGGCAGGAATTTATCTTAACTTGTACAAAGAAGTCGCCCATCTGAGAAATTGTGAAACACTTCTATTGACATCAACAATGAAGCCCAGCATGTAGAACTTCTCCAGAATACTCTCCACCCACCTACACACATACCATTCCTGGTCTTGATCAGGGCCCCATCTTTTTCTCCAGCAGATTACCCACCTGCCTTTTAGGATAACCACCTTGTTTGCTATTCAGCAGCTGAGTAATCTAGACTACATCTTAACCTGTACTTTGCAGACTATAGAATGGGGATGGACCCCTTAAAGAGGCTGAATAGCCTCTGCTTCAAGCCTCACCTGTGGTACTTACAAGCTGTGTGATGCTGATTCCTGTAGCCTCATACTCAACTGCATGATGGTAATTTATTTTCCTGAAGAATCAATGAGATAAAATACTAAAAGATTCTCAGTACTACCTGCCACATGTTCATGTGTTAGGAAACAATGCTAGTTATCTTCACATTGTTTATTGTGCATGTGGAAGAAAATGATGGATGAAAAACAGTGCATATTAAGAACCTTTATAACTGCATTTTTTTTCCTTGTTAAGATAAAAATCTGCCATTTGGTAAAAAAGCTGTACAGCTGAGAAGATGGCTCCATGGATAAGAGCATCCTTGTTGCATAGACTTAGGGACCTCTAAAAAGAAGGGTGAGTTCACAGATCCCCTCTGTACCAGGGGTGGAGGGCTAGGGCAAGACAAGAGGACTTGGAAAGATTTGTGGATTTTTAGACCACTAGCCAAGCCAGAACATGGCAGATTCAGTGAGGTACTGAACTTAATTCTTCTCAATAGAATAAAGGCCAATGATAGAGGAGGCCATCAGACAACCTCTGGTTTCATATGCATAGTACATAGGCACATGCACCCCCCGATACACACATGCAATTATACATAAGCATATACCATACACAAAATCCATCAAAGCACTGATGCAGTGTGCTCACTGGGAGAACCCGCGACCTTCTTGACCTGGTGGAGCCTGTGTGGTGTGCAGCCTGCAGGACAGGTGACTGCAGACCCAGACCTATCCAAGCCAGTACAGAGTGGTGACAGTGACCCCAGACCACCTGCCTCTGCAAAGCCCCACCAAGAAGCTCACTGTGCCATATTAAAGGTAGGATTAGCTCCTTGGGTTGCCAGGACCTCTAGACTCTGAGAGTAAGCGGTGAGAAATTTAAGGAAATGTAAAGCAGGTCTTCATCTCATACCTGACTCTGTTGAGGAAAGTTAGGAGAAATTTCTCATTGGGATTTTAGCTGGGAAAGATTTCTCAGTTCTTTTTATTTTTTACAGTATTCTCCTTATTTGTAATTTATGGAACTTTCTTTTTAACAATTCAAGTAGAATCTTTTAATGAAAATAGAGTAGGATGGTGTTGATAATAAAAATAACATTTCAAATGAAGGTACCAAAGAATCTTTAAGATGTGTGTGTGTGTGTGTGCACGTGTGCTCGTGCATGCACACACATGTGCCCTCCATTATGCATGTGGAGGTCAGAGGACACCTGCCGGACTCCATTCTCTTCACCATGTGAGTCCCAAAGACTGGACTCAGGTCTCTAGACTTGGCAAACAGCACCTTTTCCCTGGGGCCCCCATTCTAACATCTTCAAGAACTGCATTGGTCTGTGCCAGGTTGCCTTCCTGTGGCTCTACTTTAGAGGCCCCTGTTAACCTTCCAAAACAGTCCCAATGCTTTTCTTTTTTAACAGTTGGATTGCATCTGTGAGCATGCGACTTTAAAGAACTGTAGCCCGCCACTTTCCCAGCTGCGGTAATGGAGCCTACTGAATAGGGCTGATGGGATGTTTCTTAATCACCTTAATGAGTCTCATACAAATAGAAATGCAATAGAATTTTCCATGGAAATATAATTAAATAGGAAAAGCCATTTCCTACACTTGTGATTTCTACCTCCTCATTTCTTTATTCACCTCCCTAGAAAGTGTGCCTTACAGGCTTATAGCGACATTATTATAGGCTAATTTACATAATTCATTCAGATCATTAGAGCTGAAAACAATATAAACACAGAACTACATATTTCATTAGAAATCAACTTTGGCCAGGCAGAGTGAAATTTCAGAATTGTTACTTTCTTTTAAAAGTCTAATATTTACTAGCGTAACTGAATTATCTTGAATTGTCTATTGTCCAGCCTAAATCCAACCAAGTCTTTTAATTGGGCCTTGGCAATCTAGCTTGCTCAAGGCACTTCTCAAGAGACTTAGTAATTTGAGCCAGTGAAGACTCTTCAGAAGGTCTTCAGAAATACTAAGTCAGTTGCTTCCCTATTGAATACTGTTCCTGAGAAAGGACCAGTAGAAAAGAGGTTCACCTTTCCTGCATTATAATGTCCAAACAGAAACAGCAAGACCCTTTAAATGTGCTTCATGTATTTCAAGTTGAGTTGTAAGTTCAATGAATTGCTTTGAATATCCAGCAGAATGCTAGGCATGATGGCCCGGCGTCTCATCCTAGAACCTGGGAAGCTGAGAGAGGACTGCAGTAAGTTTGAGGCCAGGCTGAACTGTACAGGGAAACTGCCTTAAAAGTAAAAAAGCTATTGGAGTACCAGAGGAAAGTTGCTGTTGAACTTTGAGCTTTTTTTTTTTTTTTTTTTTTTTTAAGACTTATTTTTAGGGTCTGGAGAAATGATTCAATGGTTAAGAGCACTGTTGTGTTTGCAGAAGACCAGGGTTCGGTTCCCAGCCACCCACATGTGTTTCTATATGAGTATGTGCATTCGAGTGCAGGGATCTTTGGAGGCCAGAGGTTTTGGATCTCCTGAAGCTGGAGTTACAGGCAGCTATAAGCCACTGGATATGGATGCTAGCTACAACTGGACTCGGGTCCTCAGCAGGAGCAGTGATGAGCCCGTAACAGCTTAGCCATCCCTCCAACCCCTTGTTGATATTTTTTTAATCTTAACCATGACACGTGATTTTTTACATTTACACGTAAAAGTAGTCAATTAAATCTGTCCAATTTACTGGACTTTCTTCAGCTAGCTGTGTTTCAGAGACTCTCTGTTTTGGCCTGGAGTTTGGCAGACTTATTGGAGCATAGCATCATCCAGATCCTGCCCTTTGCATTTATTTGCTTTCTAGCCTTTTATGCCAAGGTCTCGCTTTGTCGATCAGACTGGCTTTCCACCCATGGAAATCTCTCTCCCTCTTCCTACGAAGTGCTGGGATTACAGGTATGAGCCTCGTGCTTTGCTGATCTTTCGTTTGCAACTATAAAGACCTTTGAGCAAAATCAAGCTGATGTACTTTCTTGACTACTTCGCTTATGAATGTATTGGCTCGATCCCCACATCTTCAGGGAGCTTCAGATGAAGACTGATGTCAGCTAAACCCTCCTTTTCAATGAAGTGATGACCCACCTGTGTCTGACAGCCATTGAAAAGCACTTGGCTCTGTACTTCTGACTTCTGAGTGGTAATGGAGGAAAACAAGAGTCTCATGTAATGCAAAGTGGCCTCCAACTCCCCATATAGTTCATGATGACCTTGAACTTATGAACTTTCTACCTCACCTCTTAGTGCTAGTATTGCAAACATGCACCACCATACCATTTATAGTGATCGCAAAGCATAGGGCTTTATTCATCTCAACAAGCTCTCAGCCCCAGCTCCATCCCAAGTTCTTTTTTTTTTAAAGATATCATCTTCAATGTCACCTCGTTTGGCCATGTAGTCCAGATCCAGGCTGGGCTCAAACTCAAGATTCTTCTGTCCCTACTTCCTAAGTTCTAAGATTACAGGTATGTGTCATCACACTTAGAATCCTATAGTCTCCCTTGCCAGAAAGAGCCAGGCTTAGCCTAGAACTTGTGTGTAGCCCAGATTCATGACAATATTCCTGTCTCAGCCTCCTAAGCAATGTGGTTGGAGGTCTAAGCCAACAGGCCTGGCTCTTTACTTTTGGTAGATATACTGCAGCTAGCCTGCTAAAGACCAGAAAAGCTGGATTAGTAATCTTAAGTGAAAGCTGGGCCTCTAGTTTGTCAGGAAAGCTCATCTAAGCTGCAAATCAATCAAACATATTCTACCAGGAAGACATGTTTATGAATTCTTTGGCAGTTTACTAAAGTTCTCTTTTTACTGAATAATGATATATTTTAGAGTATTTTCTAAATCTTTTACTAATTAATAATTGTGGTTTGAAATAGAATGCTCACATAGACTCATATATTTGCATACTTAGTCCCTACCACATTATTCCCTGCCATGATCACGGGCTCACCCTCTGAAATTATAGGCAAGCCTCTAATTAAATGCTTCCTTTAGAAGAGTTATATTGGTCATAGTGTCTCTTCACAGCAACAGAATTTTTTTTTAATGATTTATTTATTACATATACAGTATACAGAAGAGAGCACTAGATGTCATCATGGATGGTTAGGAGCTACCATGTGGTTGCTGGGAATTGAACTCAGGACCTCTATAAGAACAGTCAATGTTCTTAACCTCGGAGCCATCTCTCCATCCCCACAGCATCAGAATTGTAACTAGAACAATAATAAACTTTTTGCTGTTTTTCTGTGCTACTATTTCCTATTCCAAATGCCAGATTTTGGGGAGGATGTAAGGTGTTAGGTAGTGAACCTAAAGCTCACACACACACACACACACACACACACACACTTTAGATAAGTGCTCTGCCATTGAGCCACATGCCCCATTCTCAACATACCAATTCAAAAATCCCTAAATCCAGTTTTTGCATGGTGACATTGAAAAGGAAATGACTTTTGCAGACCCAGTGTACAGCTGTGAGCTGGAAGTTCACCAGTGGAAGTTAACCTGACAGGCTGGAGTGAGATCATAGCACAGGGTTTCCTAAGGAGAAAATTTCCACCCTATGCCATTCAAGTATTTCTAACAGCTCAGCCATCCTCTTTTCCTTGCAAGTGATCTACATGAATAGGTGTTTATTCAGTGAAGAAGCAAAGCTCTGTGATGGTTAAAAAGGAACAACAGGGCTTGGAGATATGAGTTCAAATCCCAGTGCCTCAAGCAAACCTGTTTCCAGCTCTATGGGACACAAGCATCCCCTCTGGGGACCCTGATCTCCATGGGCACCTGTACATACATATAAGCACACACAGAAAGGAAAACAAATCATTTCAAAGGGAAAATCTGAAGGTTACTAGTTATACTTCTGGGGTTTTTTTGAGACAGGGTGTCTCTGTGTAGCTTTGGAGCCTGTCCTGGAACTTGCTCTATAGATCAGGCTGGCCTCAAACTCAAAGAGATCCACCTGCCTCTGCCTCTCAAGAGCTATGATTAAAAGTGTGCACTACCATCACCCAACCTCAGCTATCCTTTAAACTGCTAGTTAGTGAGACTAACAATTATCTGAATCCAATTAAACCTATGCTTCTGTAGGGCCAGGCAGAGGTTCATGTACAGAAGTCACCCCAGCCCAGCACAATGGGATTTTCAAATGTTAGTTAAACTGTAAAGAAGAAGACATTCACAAAGATCATGTTTTTTCTCCCCAAACACCTCATGTTAAAAAAGAAAGTGACCTTCCAATTGTGGAATGTAAATCTTTTTATTTATTAAAACACTTGTCTTTCCACAGTAGTAAAGCGTTGGCATGTACAGTATAAAAATAATCACCAACCAGAATTATACTGAATTCCTCTCAACCACATACTAAGTGTCTTCAATACAATTTTTTCCGTATAAAAATACTGGGAAAAATTGATAAATAACAGGTAAGAGAAGATATTTTAGGCAATTAGATTTGTTGGGACAGTGAATGCTGGGAGGTGTCTGAACACACAGCCACAGACAGGACATGTTTCCTGACACGCTGCAGGCCTACGGTTATAGAAAGCAGAAGTGTCTGGGGAACTTTACGACTCCAGATTTTGGATACTATCATTCAAGACATTTTTCATCTTGGTTGGCTACCTGTGTTTCCCTATGGATCCCAGACCAAATTACACAAATCTTTGATTCTGTTAAACAATACTGTGCAGTACCCGAATCCCCTGGCACAGCACAAGGTAACCAGCTGCTGCTGGTTAAGAAAGAAGTCTCAAAACATCCCCCGGGGTGATGCTTGGAGAAGCCGTGAGTTGAGCTGAAGCTGAGAACTTTTGACTCCAGAGCAAAAGGCTTAAGGGAGAAATGAATGCTGGAAGATGGAGGGTCTGCTAACATCCCTCGGGTGTAGATTGACCTCTGCAGAGAGACACTTGTTTTTCCGGGTTGAAAATATTACTCTCTGGAGTCGTCTCTGTCAGCCTGCACATCTAACGGCATGAAGCACTCAATGGGGCAGTTCACGTTCTGTCACAAAAGAAGAAAAACATTAGTAGCAAATAGTCTGGAAAAAAAAAGTGTAGAGGAGAGATCTGTTTCAAAGACTAACAATGTACTGAGCAATGGGCAATGCTGAGGAATTTAGTAAAGTGTAACAAGTTATAATTCTGTTTTACAGAATTCTATGCACTTCATTCATAAGACTGCATGTGTGTGTCCATGCGGGTGTATGCATGTATGGAAGGGGGCAGGAGTTAACATTTGGGTGGCATGCAGATGATGCCTACCTTTGATTTTTGAGACAGGATCTCATGAGCCTGAAGCTCACTAATTAGGCTAGGCTAGGTGATTCCAAGGACACCCCCCCCCCCCAATTTCTGCACCCTCAATGAAGGGATTACAAGAGATTACAAGCACTTGCCACAGCGTCTGGCTTTTTTACATGGGTTCTGAAAACTGAACTCAGGTCTTCAGCACTGAATTATCTCCCCAGCCACAAAAGACTTCTTTCCAAATAAAAATCATCTGGTTCGCTCCAAAGCATCTATACACAGACCCCTACTACGCACTTGGCTGCACTCAGGGAGACACTGGGGGCGCACATGCACTTACAGTATTTGTTCTCTGGTGGTATCTCTGAGTATATTGGTTGTAGGTGTGGCCGGTAGAGCCGTCAGGACTGGGTTCCGAGCCAGGTCTGCGACAGTTGTCACAGCGCCAGCCCTAAGAAGAGAGTTAACATGAAGTTAAATAGGGTCTGTGATAACCTGATGACATCATAATTTAGAGCTTGAGCTAACGGATTTCAGCTCTCATGCTCTGATAATATAAGCAGTTAATCGGGGCTGGAGAGATGGCTCAGAGGTTAAGAGCACTGACTGTTCTTCCAGAGGTCCTGAGTTCAGTTCCCAGCAAAACCACATGCTGGCTCACAACCATCTATGATGAGGTCTGGCGCCCTCTTCTGTAAAACTGTATGCATAATAAATAAATAAATCAAAAATAAATAAATAAATAAATATAAGCAGTTAATCAAACACAAAGCTCCAGTGATGCCTCCATGCATTTATAACTCTTAGAATATATCTTGGCTTATTACCATATTTTACACTTACACATATCTGTCTGCATATGCTTTTTCTTCTGAAATGTCTTTTCCTATGTAAGCTCTAGTCATCTCACCCTCACTCACTCCCCAGTGGGCTCTTTGTTCTTGAGAGTGTGTGGACAAACTCCATCACTTCCCAGGGAAGGAAACAGACCCAGAGGAGAAGAATGACTTGGAAGCCAAAAAGGATACAATGAACCTCAGGAAGAACTGAATAACTTTCTCTTTCTGATCCTTTCTTAAACCTCCCTAACCTGGAGCTTTGTAGCCTCAGCCCTGGCCAGGGATAGGATGGGAGTCAAAAAGCTACCACAATGGGCCTATGCTTTTTCCTGAGTTTTGCTGGAAATAGATCAACTTTCTCATTGTTCTGGAGCTAGAAGAAGAAAAACCTGGTCCTGATGAGGTGAAGATGTGACCATTAACAGGAACCCTACGGGGCAGGGATGTAGCTACTAAGGATGGCATGAGAGAGGTGAAGGCTCTGGCTTCCACTGTTCCAGTCACTCTGGAAGCTCACAGACTGGGGCATTTCTTCAGTTTGCTAGCCATCTTCTGCCTAATTTGAAAGAGCCGTTCCTTTTATAATTAAAAAAAAAAAGAAACTAAGATAAAAGGCCAGGTGTAATGGTGGTGCATGTATTTATCCCAGTACTTAGGAGGCAGAGGCAGCTGGATTGCTGAGAGTTGAAGTCAGCCCTGTCTACATAGTAAGTTCCAGGATAGTCAGAGCTATATAACAAAGAGACCCTGCCTCAAAAATAAACAAATAAATACAATTACTTTCTTATACCACCACTTAAGTATTTTTGATATATTTCTCCACTTAAGAGCCTATTTTCCATAAGACCTGCTTGTGTAAAACCTAACAATCCCTGCCATTATGTTTCATTCAGAGATCTAGAGACAGGCATTATTCAGAGAGTTTCATGTGACGAAGTGATGAAGGGAGACCTGCATCTCCTTTCCAGTGTCACTCAGACTGTGATGACTGAGTTTTATGATCTGCTTCTATAAGTCTGTTTGTCTGAGAGACAGAAAGGCAGAAAGAGCACTCAATACATAATGGATAGAATGAGATTATCAATCTCGTGGACTGCCTGGGATCGAAGGAGGCTCTGATGGTACACTGGATCTTTCCTGCTGCCAGATTCACCTTCTTATTCTTTTTAAAAAGATTATATATTTTATCTTATGTTACGAGTGCTTGCCTGCATGTATGTATGTGTGCCATGTGTCCCTGGTGCTCAGGGAAGCCAAAAGGGGGCATCAGTTCTGGGACTGGTTCTTGGAGACCACGAATAGAGGAAGAAGGTCCAGGCCCTCAGCCATAACAGCAAATGTTCTTAACCACTGAGCTATCTCTCTCACTCATAGATATTTTTTTCTTTTTGGTTTTGAGACAGGGTTTCTCTGGGTAACAGCCCTCTTTCACTCTCCTGAAACTCATTCTGTAGACCAGGCTGGCCTTGAACTCAGAGATCCACCTGTCTAGTTAGTACTCCCTGGTACTAGGCAGTGCTACTACTAGGGATTAATACTAGTACTGCTACCTCTGAGTACTGGGATTAAAGGCATGCACCATCACACCTGGCTCTATTACTTTTAAGCTATGTCATTTTGCAATTTCAATTGTTAAAAAATGGTATATAAATTGATATATAGAAAAGGGCCACATATTAAAAATGACTGAGGAGTTCTGGATTAAGTATTGAACTACCCAGCCCTCCATAATTCTCTTCCTCCTCAAGTCTAATTTCTTAACAAAAGATATGAGGGGGAGGACTGCCTCACTGGACCATACCTGGACCAGCTCTCCTAGGCCGGGGAGGGCATGGCAGGGGATGATGCTCATATCTCTGTTTTCTTCCCTCCCTACTGAATCCTCACCCCAGGCAGTTTATGTTTTTCTTTTCTATGAAGCTTTCTTGCTGATTGCAGCCCATCCAGAGCTGTGTTAGTCAGAACTGGTGATTTGCTTGGCTAGGCAGAGTATGCTAATTTAGTGTCTTCAAGTTCGCCATTGAGAGCTGGGACCACTTCTTCCCTAGGCATCCATTGTTACTCAGCTCAGTATTAGAGTGATAAAGGATAAGTGATTAGGTTGAGGAAGAGCACAAAAAAAGTGGCATTTTCTTAAATCAAAGTATGATTAAAAATAGGAACAATACTGCCCCAGAGATGCTAATCCAGCAGCACAGAGCAGGAGGCTTAGTTCTACAGGACAGTCACAGGTGAGGATGCTGGCACCATTAGGAGGAGAGGGACTTGTAGGGAGAGATATATCCATCTTAAAGACTCTACATAAGAGGCAAGGTACGCCTATACACATAGGAAATCCATGTTGGAACCTCCTCTGTACACCACCAGTCTCTTACCCGCTGGCCCCCGAAACATGTGCAGGAGCAAATAGCTCCGAGATATTCTTTCTGCCACTGCTCCCCTACATGGTAGGTCTTCCCGTCATCATAGCACGTCGCTTCATCTGCACATGGGCACAAATCAGAAACAGATGTAAGGCCAAGAACAATCATGCAGGTTCAAGTTGATGCACCTGCCATAGACTTGCATGAGCACGGGTCAAACTGCAACAACTTATGTGACTCATAAAGAGATATTTCAAAGCCTCGGTGTAGTAGGCCCAACAGGAACACAGAAGTCTTATTTTAAAAGCTGAGTCTAAAATTCACTACAGATGATCAAAGGCTCAGGTTGTGATGGCGCTAAAGTACTTGGACATAACATTGAGTCATGACTCACTTCTGAAGCATGCTACTGATTTCTCAACCACAGGACTGACAAACCCACTATGTTCAGAACATCCAGTAAATGAGAGTTTTGGCTAAGTTAAGAAAGTGAAAGTATTGAAGGGTCTAGAAACCATTATGATGACGTACGGGGGTCACACTTGAATTCTCCCTTCCCATTCCCAAGACACGTGCAGCTCATCTGCTGGCCATTTTCTCCTTGGCGATCCCACTTCTCTCCGATTTTGTAGTTCACCCCATTGTCATGGCACCATTCTGTAAAGTGAGGACATCAGAGGCAAAGAGTTACTTGCATTTTGATTCACATGACAGGCAGAGCACTGGGACATGACATGAATCCGAAGAGTAGAAAGTTGAAGATCACATTCCCTATGGTAAACCATTCAGGATAACATTTAATATTTTCCAAGCTGGTGTTATGGTAACACCATTACGAAAGTCATTTCATAGGGCTAATCATTGATTCATTTGACTCTTTTTAAACCTTACAGTTATGGAAAACTAAATAGAGCTAGAGAATAAAAAGAAAATATTTGGGGTTTTGCAGAGATCATAGAATACAAAATAATTTAATTGACATTAGGGAGAAATCAGCTGGTGCCTATCTGCTACCACCTAGTTCCTAGAAATGAAGAGAATAAATGTAACAACAAACAAAATGGCAAATCAGTGATTTAGGCTTGTACAAATAGATGAGGTCTAAGATATATCTAGTCACCACAAGCTATGTTTAATGTCATATGTAAAATGACCCTTTAATCTAAGATTTATACTAAACAGAATATACTTAAGGCATCTATAAAATACATTTATTATTCTACCTTACCAGTAATTCAGCCTTCCTTAAATTATAAGCAAAAGTATTATGACATCTCAGAAAAAAATGTTGAAATAAAGGCACATAGGTAAGATTACTGCATGCCTCCACATTTGCAACCAAGTATGACTCACTAATAATGTGCAAACTTCAATGTAGTTCTATCTCAGAACTGAAAACCACCTCGATAATGCCAAATGGCTCTAGCATGGTGTACAGACCACTGTGCTCTATCCAAGGACAAAAGTCTACATACACTGAAACCACTTCTTGATTTTATACTTTCAGTATGGATCTAGCAATTTCATGTAAGGTGAAGAAAAATGTTTCACAGAAAATTTTAGAGATCTATTATTAAATGTTATTCCATGGAATATGATTTCTATAGCTGTCCATGGGTTTGTACTTAAGACATAATGAGTGCCACTTTAAAAAGCTGCCAAAAATAATCATACCTCCAGAAACAACAAAAAATGAATGGTTATACATACCAATACTAAATTTCTAGACACAGTAAATAATTCTTAGGATTCTTTCCACCAGTTTGAAAATCAAGTATCTTCTAACCAAAGTTGACTTTTAAAGTCTTATTGTCTTATTACATTTATTGATTTACGAGTGTATGTATGTGCATGTGCATGTATGAAAAATTTATGTCCTAAAGTTCACATTGGGTCATTAGGTTTGCCATCACCTATCACACCAGCTGTAGACTTGAACCTTAAATGTCAAATACATTCCCTAGATATTTTCCGCTTGATTACTAGCAATGTTTTGGATATCTTGGCTGTGGAGTGTGTGTGTGATATATGAGTGTGTGTATTATATGTATGTCTGATTATATTGAGAACCAGTGTTTGTGTGTTCTCTGCCCTTACTCAGCACTAAAGATAGAAAGGAATTTGGTGAGTTTTTAACTTCATCAAGTTAAACATAGCTAAACATTTCCAACAGTGTATCACTCCTGCAAACATATTTTAATGAATAATTGGATTAGCACACAACTCTCAAAATGCAGTACTATTCCACAAGTAAAATTTCCCATCATTTTTCTATGATGCAAAATGTTACTTTGAGTCAAACAGACCACTTTGTTTGCATCATGTTTGGAAGAGGTTGCATCTGCCAAACATGTTTCAGTGGCCAACTAGTGCAGATGCGTGAGCCTAGGAGAGATGGAGGAATAAGTGGATGGACGAAGCAAGCTACTCACTAGATGAGTCACATCTGAAATGACCACTGCCAAAGCCCAAGCACTGGCATGTGAGCTTAAAGCCAGATTCAGACAACCTCTCCCATTCCTCTCCGACGGCGTAATGGGAGACTGTGTAAGGGTCAAAGCAGGAATCATCCGTAGGTTGGTTCGGGCCTTCACTGACTATAAAGATAAGGAGGAGAAAAAGGGAAAAGGAGAAAGACATCTTATTGATGGTTTTAGTCCATACATAGAAACAGATTACAATAACCTAACCTAGTAGCAATAATAATGATAAATATTCTCATCAGCAATGCTTTGATGTAGCCAATGGGCATTTGCCACACAGCATGGTAAAAGAACCCATCTTCCTTCATTCCCATCTTCCCTTTCAAAATGTGATCTCTTTGGGAAATCTACTTCACATCAGTTAAACAGATCTTCGGACAATTTAAATTAATAATGAACGTGGGCAGTGGTGCTTCTCTGAGGTAGCAAATTTCCTTCAGCTAATTAACATTTCTCTGACTCTCTATCCTTATCCATTTTATAAGGATAGTAATATAAATACCTCCACCTCCTTAGGATCTTGTAGAAGCTACATGAAAACAAGAGAGCTCTTCATCAACATACAGAAATTAATCGTTAACAATTATCATTAGAGAGTAATTAATGACAATTATTGCCAGACACCACTCTTTGCTTATACCAAAAAGGTCTTGACATTTTTATATAACATTAGGATGTGATCTTCACTTACATTATAGCATTTGGTTTTTTGCAAAATAGTTTTGAAAACGTAGATTTTTTTTTTTTACAGTTACTATAAAACGGAATAAAATTGAATTTTCCAAATTAGAGAAATCACCATGGTGCAGATAACTTAAGAGTAGGTAAAAATCGTAGTGGATTAACTGAGATCTGTCTCTCTATCTTAGAAATTTTTATTTTAAAAAATTAATTATTTAAAAAAAAATAAAAAATATTCTGTAGATGGCTGGAGAGCTGGCTCAGGAGTTAAGAGCATTGTCTATTCTTCCAAAGGACCACACAGTGACTCAAAGCTGTCTCTAACTCCAGTCTTAGAGAACTTGATGCATCGTCTGTATTCCATGGACACCAATAATGCATATTGTGCATATATATATGTGTGTGTGTGTATATATATATATTCTCTAAAATGTTAAATAAGCTAATTTACTATGACTTTAAGTTCCTCATGAGGATACTTCTTTTAATTGTGTAAAAATGTTTTAAAATCAAGAGAACCTAGTAAGTGAGAACACTGGTGAAATAAGTTGGAAAGAAACCAAAGGGCTGAAACTCTTAAATGGGGATTCACTATTCAAAAATATACAGGAGTTAAAATTCTGTCGTAGTATTATTAAGCCTGAACTACAGAACAGGTTTCAGTCCAGCACAGGCTATATGGTAAGATTCTGTCTGAAATACACCCTACCTTCAAGAAAACTGTGGGAAACCATGAAAACCCCTATGCTTTTGAAAATGCCTTTCATGTGGCACTTTACTAGGGAAACCACAAAAGGCAAATACTCATTACTGTGGATGTCATACAAACAATCCGCTCACTTCTGCACTGGCAGGCAGGCAACTGCTTAAATTTATGAGAGGAAAAAGCAGTCTGTAAGAGGAAAGAGAATGAAACCAAGTCAATGGTCCTACACACAAGTCCTGTGATGTGACAAGTTGCTTACAGGGCTAGATTCAGTTTCAATTATTCCCAATCTCGTGTTCTTTGGCCAATGTTCAGCTACTGCAATTAAAAAAGTCAAATGGCCATGGTTGGTTTCAAAAGACTTTTCAGGGGATACACAGAGAGTTAAGGGTAATTCAACTTTTATTAAGATGCTTCATGATTAAGGTCATTTAGCTTTTGTAAAGAAGTTACATGGTGGTCATTTAACCTTTATTTTATTAGGATGTTGCATGGGGGTCATTTAACCTTTACTAAGATCTTGTATGGTGTTCATTTAACCTTTGTTAAGATGTTGCATGGGGGCCATTCAACCTTTATTAAAATGTTGCATGGTGGTCATTTAACCTTTATTTTATTAAGATGTTGCATGGAGGTCATTTAACCTTTATTAAGATGTTGCATGGGGGTAATTTAACCTTTATTAAGATGTTGCATGGGGGTAATTTAATCTTTATTAAGTCTGTATGATGGCCATTTAATCTTTATTAAGATCTTGCATATATATAACATAAATTAATAGATTTATTAAAGGGCATTAAAACACAGATAAAGGGACTGGAGAGATGGATCAGTAGTTAAGATTACTGGCTGCTCTTCTAGAGGACCTGGCATAGGTTCTAGCACCCACATGGTGGCTAACACCCGTCTGTAACTCCTGTTCCAGAGGATCCGACGCCCTCTTCTGGCCTCCGTGGGTGATGCATGCATGTTGCACACAGACATACATGCAGACAAAACACCCATATACATAAAATTAAAATAAGTACATCTAAAAAGAAGAAAACAAAGAAGTATATAAAATCGAAATTTCTAGTAAGGAGCTCTTTGGAAAGAAAGGAGCAATGTTAGTAATACTTTACATTAGGAACAAAATCTAAACCATTACCTAATGTCACCAAGGAAGACTATAAGGTATTCTCTTTGGGTTAGAAAAAGTTAAGAGATGGGGGGCTGGAGAGATGGCTCAGAGGTTAAGAAAAAGTTAAGAGGACCACAGTAAAGGTACTCAGAAACCATTGCCTCTATCAACTAGATACTCAAAAAGAAGATCAAAGAGCATTGGACTAAATGGTATTAATATTCTTCCAGGTCTGTCATCCTGTCACTGAAAGCCTGTCAATCATACATATGTGTTAGTGAACACCCTAGGATTGCACAAGAGGAAATTTCTTGCTGGTGCACAGCCTTAACTTTCCTAAGTTCAAAGATAGCAATAGACAAAGCCTTCTCCGGGGTGATCCAGCAAGAAGCATGGGCCTAAATGGGGCAGCAGTGTACCTACCAGCATTGCCCACGGTAACAACCTCTTCCCGAACTTTGTGCCGCCTCTGGTTTTGCAGTGCCTCAACAATGATGTTGTAGGTGACCCCTCTAGTAAGGCCGGTCAGAGTTGCACTGGTGGAAGTTCCAGGAACTTGGAACTGTACATCCAAAGTAGAGAGAAAGAATTATAATGTCAAACAGGCATGAGCTCCCTATTCTACCAGTAACCCTCTTGGTTTAAAAAGAACAAAGGGAGAGTAAAGGGGGTAATATGTGATTCCCACCCATAAAGATGAGATGCTAAATGGATATACAGAGCCACCATTTCTGCTAGATGGTCCACAAAGACCAAAACCCATCAGCTAGAATGGCCTCCTATGAATCCTGCAGCTTCCTAGAACTGGAAAAATCCTTTCATAAACATGGACATCATGGGACATGAGTGCATGTCGTGCAAGGTGCCATCACACAAGAACTTGTATTTTCCTAAAACACTAGCATATCCCTAGACTGAAGTTTCTAAGTGAATAAATGTCCTCCAGTACAGTCAATGCTTAAATCTCTGCCACTTTCTAAAAATAACACAATAAAAATTGATTCAAGCACCTATGAGACAAATTAAAGAATAGAGTTTTGGAGAATCAATCTCTCATAACAGCTGGTACCCAAAGGTTCACCTAATCTTCCTAGGCACATCATAGATAATGTGACTCTTCAAGGACAAAGGTAGCATTCCAAATTTCATATAAAAGCAGAATATTTTCCCTTCTTTTTTGTGACCATTTTTTTTTATCCTTCTAAGTAGCCTCCAGTGTTTGAGAATAATAAAAATAATTTCATCCTCTTTACTGAGGCAAACTCAGTGACATTCTGCTTATCCTCCAGAGCCACAATGAGCTAAGAAAACAAAGTGACTCTCAGAGTTGTGACATCTTTCTAAGAGTTCTGACAGAGTAGACATCTGACATGAGAGCTTTGATTGCTTCTGGCTGACTCCTTTCTGGGTGGCAAAGTTACAAAAAAGAGAGAAAAAAGTGAGTTACCTGTAAGGGTTCCTCATTGGTGCCAACGGGATGACATGAAATGATGTACTCAGAACTCTCCTGGAATGGCGTCCAAGAGATGGTTGTTTGAGAGAGAGCTTCTTGTCCTGTAGAAGCATTTGGATTGAGCCCCGGACCATGAGGGTAGAGGTGGTAGTCTACGTCTCCCCTGGGAACAGGACCGATTTGGACCTCCTCATCTACATTCGGCAGGTATGGTCTTGGCCTAAGCCTGACGGGGGTGGCCGCAGTGGGTGGTGTGGTCCGCCTAAAGCCATGTTCCTCAAAGATCATTTGTTGCCCGACACTGGGTTGTTGGTGGGTTGTGCCAGGAAGCTGAATACCATTTTCGGTGTCATACTCAGGGTTGGTGATGAAGGGGGTCTTTTGAACTGTGGAGGGAACATCCAAGATCTCTGGTCCATGAAGATTGGGGTGTGGAAGGGTGACCAGTTGGGGAAGCTCATCTAGCCAAGAGAGGTTAGAGCCAAAAAAGCAAAGCGCGTTAAAGCTCAAAGAAGAAGCAACAGTCACCATCAATCCAAGCAACAACAGTTCACCAACCCAGTCAAGGCTCCCAGCCAATCAGCAGTTCTCAGATCACAAAACGCTGTCTAGAAAGAAATCTTGATTTTTCTCACAGATTTCTTTATAGTTCAGACAAAAAAAGAAAATGTTAGTATGTACTTCTCATACAGACAAAGCTTTGAACCGCTGAGCCCCACAGAAAGCTGCCTCTACTCTAATTAAGCCTTTGCAACTGAAATATTTGGCTTGAAATTTCAGAAACCAATAAATCAAGACAAATAGGAAAGGTTTCACTCCCACTATTAAAAAGTTCTTTATTTTCCCCTCAATTTCTGCAAGGTGAATAAGGCTTTAGATTGTAGAGAAATAAATCAAATATCTTTGGGGCATGTTAGATGATTTCTGTCAAGGAGTATGATATATAAGCCATATTGCTAGTAGAAATAATCCATGAGAAATGTGTCAAAGTGTAAAGAATGTCACCCTACAAACCAACCATTGGTTATCATGAGTCTTTACCTGTCTTTTTTCTCCCAATCAGAGGCTCACTCTTCTGGTTGTTCCTCAGGGCAATGACGTAGATAGTGTACTCAGTTCCTGGCTCCAGACCTGATGGGGAACACAGCCATTTCATTATGCTGCCAGAATTGACCAGTACAGCAGGAGTCATCAGCATAGGCTAGTGGGAGCAAATATTCTTCTCTGCTGTCTCTGGAGTCTTCAAAGGTAAAATCAGTTCCTTTACACTCAGAGACTCTGTACACAAAGGCCACCCAGTCAGCTAATCATCTTTCAATCACAGCTGACACTTGAAAAAGCAGCTTCAAGGGAATCTTACTGGGGTATTCTTTCAGTATGGATAGTATTGATTGACAGTATTGACAGTAGATATCAATAGTAGATATAGACACTGTGTGCCACCAGTGGAATATACATCTGGGAGGAGAGAGCATCACAGTCTTGAGACTTCTGTTTAGGCCTAATCACTGGCAGCCTTCAATGACAGTACAAAAATCCAGCTCAAGTCTTCCCATACCAAATTCTATTTTCTTCTTGTTCCATAAATGCAACAAAGAGGCTGTGATTCCTGATATCTGTGTGTTCTACAGAGACTTCAACATCTGAGTGACAACTATAGGTATGATTTATCTTATTTGTGGGGCCAAAATAATGAAGAAATAGACGAATTTACATCAAAGAGCAATACATCTAGCTATATCAAATAACAGCACTGAAATGACATGCTCAGACACTCACACCTTCTGAGATCACTACTGTCCCTAAAGAGAAGAATGGCCTCTAGAGTGCCATGTTCCCCTTTCTCATAAAACAGCATCAAAGAACCATTGGGAGAGTATTATGGATTTGGGGTATCTATAATTAAGAGGAAATATCACATCATGAAAACAATACCAGTAATGGTGGCCTCTGTGACACCAGGACGGGGCCGAGGGACCACTTCTCTGGGAGGGGATCCAGGCTTCTCATATTTGATAATGTAGCCAGTAATCCTGGCACGAGGTGCCTGCCATGATACCAGCAAGGAGTTGGGTGTGGTGGTCAGGAACCGCAGGTTGGATGGTGCATCAATGGCTGAAAGCAAACAAAATGATGTCTTAAATAATGAACGGCCGTGAAACAGCTCACACTTGCACCCAGCCCTAGCAAACTGAATAGGTAGACACTGAGGTCCAGGGAGCTGTAACATGGAAATTCCAGCTTCCCAATTAGTTCTAAAGTTTATGTGGCTGATTATAATATGTATCAGTGACATTTCCTTAACAGAAAGTCTAGTTACCAGTGGAGGCATCGATGGTCACAGGAGAGCTTCGAGAATTGTCATTCAGAGTGTACAGGTGGATCTTGTAGTCAGTGCCTGGTTGTAAACCTGGAATTTAAAAAGAGACATCTTTTATCTGTTCTTATTTTATTGGCAAGTTTTCATGCTTGCCTGCAATTTCCTTAACTCCTGTATCATCCCATCTTTTTGTAGACTACAGAAGCAGTCCATAGGGTACAGTAAAGTGCAAACTATTAATGAGAAACCTTTCTCAAAAGAGTCATTTATATCCCTGATACTGAACTCTGATTATGAATCTCTAATTATACTTCAACCTTTATTATATGTTCTTGTGAAATATTATTTTAAGATGTGTTACATTTGTTTATGCTCTGAAACATTTGTTTTAATGATGCAAAGATGTGTTGCTACCTTTTATTTTACGGGCATTGATGTTTTGCCTGCATGTATATCTGTTGAGGGGATCAGATCTTGGAGTTAGAGACAGTTGTTAGCTGCCACGTAGGTGCTGAAAAGAGAACCCAGGTCATCTGGAAGAGCAGTCAATGCTCTTAACTGCTGAGCCATCTCTCTAGCCTTGTGTTGCATTCTTTCATGTTGCAAGTGTTCAACTCTGTGAAGCTGTGATACTTTGCCTGCCTATAACACCTGATTGGTCTAGTAAAGAGCTGAATAGCCAATAGTAAGGCAGGAGAGAGAAAAAGGTGGGGTGGCAGGCAGAGAGAAGAAATAGAAGGAGAAGAACATTAGAGAGAAAAAGAACGAGAAAAAGAGAAGGACTACAGGGGCCAGTCACTCAGTTATACAGCAAGCTATGGGGTAAGAAGAAAAGATATACAGAAAGGTAAAAGCCTAGAGGCAAAAGATAGATGGAATAATTAAGTTAAGAAAAAGAGGCTAGAAATCAACCAAGCTAAAGCTGGGCATTTATAAGTAAGAATAAGTCTCAGTGTATATTTATTTGGGAGCTGGGTGATGGGGTCCCCCAAAGAGTAAAGACCAAAGAACCAAAAGAGTAAAAGCAAAAACACCAGCAACAATATGTAGTACTGTTTTTGTTTTCTTTTCTTTTCCTTTTTAGTTTTTTTGAGACAAGGTTTCTTCATGTAGTCCTAGCTGTCCTGGAACTCACTCTATAGAGCAGGCTGGCCTTGAACTCAGAAATCCCCCTGCCTCTGCCCCCTGAGTGCTGGGATTAAAGTAGTGCCACACCACGGCCAGGCATGTAGTGCTGTTTGTAATTATAAATTTCACTATACTGTTTAAAATTTAGTTATACTAATGCTAAGAACTGTATACTACTACCTTGTATCATTTTATTTTTTGTATTAATTTTTTTTTAATTAGGCTTTCACTAGATCTGGTTTCCAACACCCATCTTCCTGCCTTGAACACCTGCCTATGATTACAAGTGTGCATTTTCTAAACAATAATGAGCATTTTGTGAAAAATAAAAAAAATAAAAAGGATGAAATTTATAGGTCAACTAAAAGTCAAGAAGTAAAATATCATAGAATAGAAATCACATTTAGAAACTGTGTTCTCATAAAACACTGGTCCAAGAATAACTAATAAGGCAGTTTACGCTGTGGGGGCACACAGTCAGACTGTTGAGTACACTGACCTGTGATGGTATAGGTTCTGACATCTGGGCTGATGGTCCTCTGAATTGGGGTCTGACCATTGGCTGGGATGGCTTCGACCTGGAAGCCAGTGATTGTCTCAGTCTTTGTTCGCCAGCTAATTGTGATGGTGGTCTCTGTAGCATCTGTCACACGGGCCCTTCTTGGAGGACTGACACCTGTACAGGGTCATAGCCAGAGATTAATGCATGCTTAGATCATAGATGTAAGGTTTTGATATCTAAAACACTTTCTCATTCTACAAATGCATCCACTTCAGGAAATACACTGATTCATCATGCATAGGTTAGTCCCTTTGGCATTCAGAAAGAAAGGTTAATGGTATTTAAGAAATATGAAAAAAAATACTTCTCATGTTTTTCCTTAGAAGGAACTGAAAAGCTTTATCAATACTACCAGTGGTTCCTAGAGCTGAATCTACAGTACCCAGAAATATTTCAAACAAGTGTTACAATGATTAATTTACTGTAATATAAAAGTGTGTGGTAGGATCATAGCATAGTTATTAGTAATAACATGAACATGGCTAGAAGTATTCTGTCATCTTCTCCCTTCATCATTCCAAAGATGACAAACTGACACTCTGCATGACTGCTGAAAGAATGGGCATCAAGTAACTGATAAAGACAGTGAATGGACCACATCATTCCTGCGGCAGAAGCCAGTTCATCCTCCCCAAACTGCAAACTATGCAAACAAGTACTCACAAATAGAGTGTAAACTTTAAATTCCTTAAAAAAAAAAAAAAAAAAAAGGAGAATGATGTGGAAATGTCTTTCTGTATGCTGTGAATATCATTCTTTAAGTAAAATATCATTCTTTAAGTTTTGGCCTATGTAGGCACCATTTAGGTAGGCGGAGTCAGAGATGATCCAGCCACCAAAGAATCAATATATAACAAAATAGGTAAGCCATGGGCCATGTGGCAGGACAGATACAGGAACCAGTTGTGGGTTTTAACCCAGAGAGAAATGATTCTCTTGTTCCAGCAGACCATTTTCTGGATGGTATGCAAAGTGGATTATCAAAAAGATCAGTTATTATATCAATTTCCAAACTTTATTGTTAAATTCAGAGTCTAAGAGATCGCTTACAGACCTTCAACTTTTACTTACATTGAAGTTTTGTCAACATTAAAACGTTTGATTACTTACTCTCTAGAGTTGTAATAACTCCCTGGGCTGGTCTGCTTGTCAATGTGTCCTTGAGAGCATAGACACTGACTTCATATTTGGTGGCCACCTACAAATAAGGTCATGAGAAGCTCTTGCAGCGGTTATTGCATAAAACCTAGAAAGTTCTACTAAAGCATTAGAGAAATGCAAACATTACAAAGGACAATCTTCAAAACCCACAACACTTCAAATTCTCAGATTAACTTCACTTTTACTTATGACTGAGAACAGATTTAAATTGGATGAGTCTTTTTTTTTTTTTTTTTTTTTTTTTTTTTTTTTTTTTTTTTTTTTTTTTTTTTTTTTTTTTTTTTTTTTTTTTTTTTTTTTTTTTTTTTTTTTTTTTTTTTTTTTTTTTTTTTTTTTTTTTTTTTTTTTTTTTTT
>PVIH01023364.1:0-24987 GCA_004025045.1 Sigmodon hispidus
AAATTGAGAATCAATCTCCCCAAGGACCCAGCAATACCACTTCTGGGTGTATACCCTAAAGAGGCACACTCACACTCCAAAGGTATTAGCTCAACTATGTTCATAGCAGCATTATTTGTAATAGCAAGAACCTGGAAACAACCTAGATGTCCCTCAACTGAAGAATGGATTAACAAACTGTGGTACATCTACACAATGGCATACTACTCAGCAGTAAGAAAAAATGATATCCTAAAATTTGCAGACAAATTGATGGATTTGGAGAATATCCTCCTGGGCGAGGTATCACAAACCCAGAAAGATAAGCAGGGGATGTACTCATGCATTAGTTGACTCTAAACAAACAAACAAACAAAGAAGAAAAAATCAAAGCGTGCCCAAGCTGCAAACCACAACCACTGAACATCTTGGGATCAGAAACACCTTGGACTGACTCCTTTGATCCCACTCCCATAGAGAAACACCTGACTCAGTCTTGAGATTGAGGGGAGGAAACTGGATCTGCCAGGAGTGGAGGCTGAACTAAGCAATATTGAGAGAGTGGGACCTTCAGACAGCGTGCTGCCTGCAGGGAGGGGTAAGTGGGCTGTGGGTGTGCTGGGTAGTTGTGTAAAAGAGAGAATGACCTGATGTGGTGGGAGGAGGAAGGGTCGTTGAATAAGGATATACAAGGATAGAAAGTGTGAATTCTTTGTTAATAATAGTAATAATAATAATAATAAAAGAAAGTGTATGCTTAAAACTATTCATTTAAAATTCATTCACAATTTTTTATATTTAGATTTTTTACTGTCTTAATTCATTAAAGTTTCTTAAAGCAAAATCATGCTTATATGATATAGTGTGAAGTCTCCTGAACAAAAGTAATTTCAGCTCTGTAACAAAATTATACATGCTAAACTATTTATAGGAGTCAAGTAGTTGAATGCTGTTATAGACAGACTTACTCAATTGCCATGTTTAATAAACTGACATCACAGGAAATGTCACCTATCTAAAATGTCTTATTACAAAAGCTTTTTTTTTAAAAAACTTAACATTATAATCTCACTCCTGAGCTAAATTCTTTTAGAGATGACAGATTTCTTGTATGAATTTCTTTGAATGAGAAAAATAAAAGTATATTTTAATAAAGTTGTAAAAGTAAAAGAAAAAAGATCACATGTATATTCATATATACACATTATATATACATACATACATATCCATATATTGTGTATACACATATATAAACACAGAGACATACATACGGACATAGAGATAGACAGAAAAAGACAGAGAGATAGTCATAGGGATATATATACATGGAAGGGAGACAAATCAGAAGTTTTAGAAATGTAGTTCAATGGGAAAAAGGCTGAGCTATGGAAAGTTTTCTTCATGCTCTCACACCATATTCCAGAAAGCTTATTTGGTAGAGGTGACTTATAAGGCTGATTTGTTTGTACTCTTTAAGGCTATTATTTACATGGCTTCCTGCTTTTTGATTATGGCTCCATTTGGAATAAAACAATAGCTGAAAGGGAGCCAGCGAAGCAAAATTAAAAAAAAAAATCTAAGCAAACAATCCTAAATAAACAAACCCATAATTTAAACACATCTTCTTCCATGAGGCTAATGTTTGCAAATAATTGTGAAATAATTGATGTTTCTCAAATTCAAAGTGTGAGTTCATGATACTTTAATGTTTTTCTATCAGCCATGTTCACAAGAAACATACAAGAAATCTAGATTTAGTCAACAGAGATGTTTACAGGGAATATAACCTTATTTGAATTTTTATAATAGTTGAAAACTTAGACAGCTACAATTTTATGTACACAAATGGGACATAGAAGAGGATTCAGGCTAAAGATAGCATGAAAAAGACAGAGCAACTTTAATTTGAAAAAAAACCTTACAAAGAATATTGTTTATGATATCAGTGGTATATTTTATGTATGTAATGCTAAAGTGTGGGAAGAAACTCAGTTGTGTTCAACTGTCCGGGGTCAGAGAACCAACTTTTCAAACTTCTTCACTATTGTTAATCTTGATCTTCTAGACTATGAACTCCTGGGCTTAGAATAACAGTCATGTAGTTGTTCTAATGAGGAGCTTTGGACATTGAATCTCCTGAGATTAAGAGATAATGCATTTAGCTTGTGACCTACTCCAGAGCACTTCAAAAATCTTGAAATATGTTGAGCTTTGCTCAGAGATAATTCATTTTTAACTAGGAACCTATTCTTTCATATAGTCTGTTTGCATTTCTAAGGGAGATTTGTTCCATTTGCAACATACAGGTGAGATATGTAAAACATTCTTGTTTAAACTAGAAAAAAAATACAGACCCTACAACTAAATTTTAGAAATCAGGGAAGGTATTTTAGGAGATAATTAACCTGGTAAACCAGAACAGCATAAACAAGATGATTAGAAACAATTTCACACAATTGCCCTATTAACATAGTCCATCATTCATTACCATTAATCTTTTTACTAAAACTCTGTGTCATCCTTTTGTTCTCATCCTATTGTAATGATTGATTAAATTGTAATTTAATTTAGAGCAGAAAAAAATACCATTTTCAAATACAATGACTCTATATTTAGTCATATTCAGGCATGTGTACGCATTATTATGGCAGTATTTGACAGGATTATATATATATATGTATATATATATATATACATATATATATATATGTATATGTATTACCAGATAGCCATAACTAGGTGAGACAAACTGGCTGGTGTTAAATTCGAAGTTATATCTTGACATACAACTCCTTGTGGCTAAACTGGAAAGACCAATGCACAAATAAGGTAGCTTTCTAACAAATATCATTTTATAATACTGCTTGTAATTTATGTGTTTCAATAACTTCCTGCTACTCTTTTTCCTTATAAGATTGACCTATAACATGGATGTTGAAAACAAATCAGTCACATCTGAATTTTTTCTCCGTGGACTGACAGATAATATAGAGTTGCAGTCTCTTATCTTTGGCCTTTTCCTATGCATGTACCTGATCACAGTCTTCGGAAATATTCTTATAATGTTGGCTATCAATTGTGATTCCCATCTCCACACCCCCATGTACCTATTTCTCTGTTATCTGTCTTTTAATGATATGTATTTAGTCAGCATCACTGTTCCAAAGATGCTAGTGAACATACAAATACAGGATCAGAGGATCACTTATGCAGGCTGCCTCAGCCAGGGCTTCTTTGTTGCAGTTTGTACCATCTTTGAGTGTTTTCTCCTTGGAATAATGGCCTATGACCGCTATGTAGCCATTTGTTACCCTCTAAGATACACAGCACTCATGAACCCCAGCTTCTGCATTATTCTGGTTCTTATCTCTTTATTCATTAGCATTGTGAATGGTCTGTTGCATAGTCTAATGGTGTTGCACTTGTCCTTCTGCACTGACCTGGAAATCCTTCACTTCTTCTGTGAAATTGCACAAGTCATCAAACTGGCCTGTTCTGATAGCCTCATCAACAGCATCCTAATATTTGTTACAGCTTTTATCTTTGCTGGCATTAATCTGTTTGGAATATTTTTTTCTTATAGTCATATTGTGTCTACAATATTGAAAATGCCATCATCAGTAGGAAAATACAAAGCTTTTTCCACTTGTGGCTCTCATTTGTCAGTTGTTTCCTTGTTCTATGGCACAGGTTTTGGTGTATACATTACATCAGAGGTAATTGATTCACCCAGGAAGATTGCAGTGGCTTCAGTGATATATTCTATAGTTCCTCCAATGATGAATCCCTTTATTTACAGTTTGAGGAACAGAAATATGAAGGAGGCACTGAAGAAAGTTATTGGTAGAACAACTTCTTTTCTGTGATGTGTGGTGAACCTTAGTCTTGTTTTTTTTTTTTTTTTTAAGAGTAAGTCAAAGTGACATGATTGCTGTTGAGCTAAAATGTCTGCTATTTTTTAACCTGTCTTGCTTTTGTTCTAGTTACTTGAAATTGGACCCTGGAGGTAATTTTAATATAATTCTAGTTTATTTTATGTGTTTGGTGTTTTGCCTGCATGTATATCAATGTATCACATAAATGCCTTGAGCACATATACCCCAGAAGAGAGTGGTAGATTCCCTGGAAACAAAGCTACAAATGGTTGGTATCTGCCAGGTAGGTAGTGGAAACTGAACCCTGGTTCTCTAGAGGAGGAGGCACTGATATAACCACTAAGCAAATTCTCTAGCATACTATATTTTTATTATTAACATATATGTGAAAGTGTGCTTATATGTGTGTGTGTGTGTGTGTATATATATATTTCTATGCATGGCACATGTGTGCAAGTAACTACTGAAGCCAGAAGAGTGCTTCAGATCTCCTTGAGCAGAAACTATGGTTGTTGTGAGCTGTTCAGAAATAGTGCTATAAAGCAAATCTCTTGAAAACAGCAAGCACTCTTAACCACTGAACCATTTCTTCAGGTCCCACTGACACATAGTTTCAATCTTTTAAGGAATAGGCTGTGAAAAAGAGTCTCTAATTTTAGCTGGTGTGTGTGTGTGTGTGTGTGTGTGTGTGTGTGTGTGTGTGTGTGTGTGTGTGTTTTCTTGGTCATGGGAAACTACCATCACTATCTTGGACATAGGTCTGTGAAGACAAGAATTAGACATAGAAAAATGTATGATGATACCATCACTGCAAATCATTGGCTAAGAGTGTCTTTCTCCTTCATTTTATTATTGATAAGATTTTTAAGTTGGTTAACAAAGCAGTTTGAGATCATTGTGAGCTATTTGAAATTCATCAATGCATATTGAGTTAAAAAGTATTTGAGAATTTCATAGCCATCTTTGGTATCTCTTTATTAAATCTATTCCTAGTCCTCCGTGAACTTGATTTTCTGCTCCAGAAAATTTTATGGGCTCTTGTTTTAAGCCCATTAAATCAATTGGTCTTTCCAGAATAGGTATGAGTGTAGAGACATTCATTATAACATAGACAATACAACAAAGCCTACATCCCTGAAGAAAACTGACTATCCCTTAGAACATAAAAATCAAAATTATGAATATTGGTTCATTTTATTAAAAGCATGCCTGACTTAAATAATATCCTGAAACAAAGAATAAGGGTCTGTCATCATCAAACAGTGAACACATACTTGGACTAGGTTCTCCTCCAGTTTTCAGAAGAAGGAAAAAATGCAACTGTTGTATCTCATTTCCTGCTTAGCAGTAATTTTTTTAATGGTTAAACTAAATTTTATTTCTCTAGTATGCTATATATGGTATCTGCAGCATATAGAAACCTGACCCTACCAACATTTTTTTCTAATATGAGAATTATTTCTTATATGATGAATAAGAAAATGTCTACCTACAGAAGATGAAATTATCTATGTTGTCACAAACACAATAATGTGTTTTATTATTATATAAAGTATAGAATATGTGAAAACATAGGAGGTGTGGTAATCAGAGGAAAAATAGTGTGTTGCTATATTTGCATTTGGTTTTGAATATTTGGTTTTTGATTCATTGAAAAGTATAATTTGTACAGGGTGTAACATTCTATCACCTTTATAAATTCAATTTTTTTCTCAATATGACTACATTTGGAAACATTAGAATACACCTCTGAGTATGCCTTTTAGGACATATTAATATGATATTAACTTTGGAAGAAGGATGCACATGGAAAGGTACTATCCCAGGGGCTTTTGTCTCAGATTAAATAAAACAAAAGAAAGAAGAAATCACTGTCCATTCTCTTCCCATGCTTACTTATATGAAGATGTGGTTGATCTCTATTGGCACACATACTCTACCATGTTGAACTATGCCCTAAAACAACACACTCCAAATAACCTTTCTCCTTCAAATAATTTCTTGTTAGATAATTAACCATAATGAGAACAGTAACATATAACTCTTTTAAATCAATAGTGAATTTTGTTATAAAACCTTGACTTCTTTTTACTTTGATTTTTATAAAGTTGTAACACAAAATTTTTAATGAAACTGTATCTCTCAGTTAGACTCAGTTTCTGTGTGAACCAAGTTAATAATATGTGTTTAGATAACAGGAATGCCTTTACAAACACTACCATTGTTAATGAATGCATTTAATTTTTTGCTATTTTTTTTTAATGCTTCTGTGTCTGTAATTGTATTGAGTTTGACAGTGGCCTATTTGCTTTTTACTATGTAATAATATATAGTGACATTAAAATTAAGAACTATTTTTAGGTGCTATATATCTGTATCTATTTTTTTCTGTTTTTTAAATTTGTTTTAATATTTTCTTACATATATTCTTGAGGAAATAAAATATAGTTTTGTATGTTAAGCTTTTTACCTTTAGGTAGGTATAAAGTTTGACTAAAGAGTTGGCTCAGTTATATTTTGATTAGATTAATCAACTGTTGCCGGTCACTTGAGAACATATTTCTTTCTCTTAGCAATCTTATGCATGCATTGTATCCAAGTATTAATTAACATTCCCCATATAATGAGGTTAAAAGTTTATTTACATAATATAAGACATTTATTTTTTTTCCTTTGGAAAAATGTATTATAACATTATTGAATTTCCTATACTTTTTATAATTTAAAAGAGTATTTTATAATATATATAGAAGGATAATTCTGTTAATCATATAAACATTGAAAGTTTGTTCATACTTTAGGACTTGATTTTTTAAATATATTTGTATCTGTGTATCTGTGTGCAGTGCCCGTAGGGACCAAAAGATGGTTTCTGATTTTCTGGAGCTTGTGTTAGAGACACTTGTAAGCCACCTGATACTGGGAACAAAACTCCTGTCCTTTGAAATAGCAACATGTGCTTTTTACCACTGAACCGAACAATAATTTACTCTTAATGAACAGAAATATATTTTTAAATGTTGTTTTTGCTTTAAGTTTTGTTACTGTAGTGTGTGTGTGTGTGTGTGTGTGTGTGTGTGTGTGTGTGTGTGCGTGCCTGCCTGCCTGCCTGCCTGCCTGTCTGTGTACAGAGGCCAGCAGAAGGTGCTCGACAGCCAGGAGCTACAATAACATTTTTGAACAATTCAAAGTGGATACTTAGACTGAATTCCAGTCCACAGAAAGAGTAGAAAGCACTTTGGCCTTAAAGTCATCTTTCCAGCTAACATATTTTTTGATTAAATGATTTAAAATATCATAACTTTTTCTATTTCTGTTCTAGAGATTAAGTTATTGCTTAGTACATATTAATCAAGAAGTTTATTATTAACCTTTATCCCCAGGACTACAAGTATTCTTTTTTTTTTTTTTATCAAGTAAAACATTTAATTGAGATGGTGGTGGTTTGGATTTCAGAGATTTAGTCCACTATCATCATGACAGACAGCATGGTGGTGTGTAGGCAGGCATGACCCAGGCTACATCTTGATATTCAGGCAACAGAAAGTAGTCTTTCTCACTGGACATGGCTTGAACATAGATGAGACCTCAAGCCCTCTTCCACAGTGACACAGTTTCACTAACAAGACCACATCTACTCTTACAAAGTCATACCTCATAAAAGTGCCTTTACCCTTAGGAACTATTTTCCTTTCAAACCAACAAATTCTACTCTTTGGCCCCTAAAGGCTTATAGCCATATGATAATACAAAAATACATTCAGTAAAACTTTAAAAGTCACCAAAGTCTATAACAGTCTCAAACTTGTTTCAGAGTCTGAAGTTCAAAGTCTTTCTGAGATTTATCCAATCTCTTAACTGTAATACTTTGTAAAATCAAAATCTAAAAGCAGATAATATACTTCCAACATATAAAGTCACAGGATACATGATACTATTCCAAAATGTAGGAAAGGGAGCATAGTGAAAAAATACTGCACCAAATCAAGACCAAAAATCAGCAGGGCAAACTCCACACTCTTGATAAATCTCCTTGTGTGATGTCAAAAACACTCTTCAGATTTCCAACTTCTTTCAGCTTTGTTGATTGCAATACACTTCTTTGAGGGGCAGAGGTGAAGGGTAGGGATTTGGTTCTACTTTCTTTTAGCAGCTCTATTAGGCTGATATCCCATGGCTCTGGCATATTCAATATCTTGGCGTCTTCAAGGTAATCTAGGCTTCAACTTCACAGCTTTACACAATGGCCTCTCTAGGCCTCTGTTCAGGGACACCCCTGACATATTTGGCTTTTCTTCATCATGGAGGAAAATTTCATAGCTCATTTCTTCTATTTTTAACTCCAGAACTAGGTGGCTAAAGCACCTAGTTCTGCTGCTTTCTTGGGCTAGAATATGGCACCTTAATCTAGTAAATCTTCACCAACTTTCTGTTTTTGATGATTTCCTTTACTGTCTAAATGGGACTGTCCTGAAATTATATCTGTAGACCAGATTGGCCTTGATCTCAGAATTCTTTTTATTACACCTTAACTAGATGTCTATTTTCAGTGATACCCTTCATTACCTAAGCTGGGCTGTTGTAGAACTTGCTTTGTAGACCAGGCTGGTCTCAAACTCAGAAATCCACCAGATTCTGCCTTCAGAGAGCTAGGATTAAAGATGTACACCATCATACCTTTTTCTAAACTTTGATTAAATTGCTTTTTACAAGTTTGAAACTTAGCGTGTTGAATCCTACCCTGAGATCATTATTCCTTTTATTCCATTTCTTAATCTATTTATCTTAAACACAGGAATTAGCTCCATTTTACATTCTAGTGCTCCTTTTCTCAATTTTTTCTTGTTCAGCTTACCTCTTTTTATTATATATTTTCATTAGTGTTACTGCAAATATCCACCCAGCAAAGTCTATATTAGACCATTTTAGTATTTCCTCTGTTAAAGGAATTAATCCAAAACATTTCATTTCAGCCACATTCTTCACCAAAATATTACAAGAATGATTGTGAGGTAATATACTAAATGTGCTCTTCTCTGAAAACACTTGAACCCAGCCCCCACAGTTTAAATCACACTTAGCAACACTGTCTTCTATGCTTCTATGGGTGTGGCACATTACACAACGCTTAAAGCAGTCCATTGCTTTCTTAATTCAAGCTTCCAAAGTTCAAATTTGTCTTTAAAATGGGCATGATTTGGTCTTTCACAGAAATACTCCAGTTTCTGGTACCAACTTCTATTTTAGTTATAATTTACTATTGCTATGAAGAGACATTATGACCAAGGTAACTCTTATAAAAATTATTAAACTGAAGTAGCAGCTTACAGTTTCAAAGTTGTAGTCCATTATCATCATGGTGGGGAGCATGATGGTGTGCAGGCAGACATGGTGCTAGAAAAGGACATGCTAAATGTTGATATACAGGGAATAGGAAGTAGACTGAGACACTAGGCAGCATCTTGAACATATATGAGACCCCAAAGCCTGCCTCCACAGTGACAAGCTTTCTCCAATAAGTCCACACCTCCTAGTAGTACCACTCCATTTGAGGCCATTTTCTTTCAAAAAACTACAATGTGGAAACTTCTCCGGGGAGGTAGGCTTTAGCTGAAAGATGGTGAGAACTTGTAATATTCAAGGCAGGAATAAAGACTTTGTGAGAAAATTCTAGAAGCCAAATAAGTGAGAGATGCTTCTTGGCTAAGCAGAAACTTTTATTTGGGGCATGGAGGAAAAGGCAAATGAAAAATGTAGCAGAGCCAAGGTGATAAGTGGAACAAGGGCCCTCCAAAGGTGTCTAAGTCCTAATCTCTAAGACATGGACAGGCCTTTCATATTCAAAGGAGCTTTCCAGATGTGACTAGGTGAAGGACCCAGAGAGGAAAATATGATCCTAAATATAATCATGCCTACCTTTCTAAGACAGAGAGACTCAAAAACCGTCAACATAAAAGACGAAAGGAATGGGCCATGAAGATGGCTCAGTAGACAAAAGCGCTTACTGAACAATCTGAGCTTGACCCCAGAACCCATGTAGAAAGCCTGATGTGATGATGGCACATCACCAGGGGCCCAGAATCTTGAAGGCGCACTAGCCAGGAGTACAGAGCATAATTGGAAAAATTCCAACCTCACAAGTGGAGAGCTAACTTTTAAAAGATGTCTTCTAACCTTCACTTGCTCATGTAATAGCACATCTACACCCATACATACATACATACATACATACATACATACATACATACATACATACATACATGGGAAAGGAAAAAGAAAAAAGAGAAATAGAAGAAGACAGAAAGGACTTTCTACTCCTGTGATGAAACATTATGACCAAAATCAATTTGAGAATGAAAGGGTTTGTTTCAGCTTATAGTTTATAGTGTATCAAGGGGGAGAAGTCAGAACAGGAACTCAAGGCAGGAACCTGTATGCAGGGACTAAAGCAGAAGGACCTGATGAATAGTGCTTACTAGATTGTTTGGTTTGGCTTTCTTTCTCTGATTTTTTTGTATTTCCCAGGACCACCCACGTAAGCATATGATGACTCTTAACTTGTCCTAAGCATTCTAGCTCTATATACACCCTGCTTCACCTGACACAAGGAGGAGGCTATTTGCAGGTTCTCTCTGACAAACCAAGCCTTTGTCTGACCAGTAGGCTGTCAGGGAGTATCTGGAGATTTCAATACCAAATAGACAATTGCATTTAGTACTTCTGGCTTCTCTGTTTTAGGAGGCAGAATAGTGAGTGTGCAGGAATGTTTATAAAATCATCCCCAGATCCTGCATACACTATCACACATGGTAAAGAACAGGGATTGCATGTGGATTTTAGACTGTCTGCATTGTATAGACATATACTGGTGCATTCACCAGGATCCACAGAGGAATAAGAGGGAAACAGAGTCAAGGTGGATGTGATAAGATGGAAAAAGGCTGATCCAAGAACTGCTAATATTGAACATTGAAAGAGGATACAAGCTGAGGTAGACCAGTGGTATTTGGAAAAGCTAGAAGAGACAAGAAAGTGTTTCATTCTGGGCTTTCAGAGAGGAGATAGACTTGATTTTAGCCTAACAAAACTAGTATCAGATTTTCAAATTTCTAGTCTCCAGACCTAAAAGGTGTGTGTGTGTGTGTGTGTGTGTGTGTGTGTGTACAGGTGCATTTGTACCTGTATAGACTATAAGATTGACATCTGGCACCTTCTTTGGTTGCCCTCCACCATGTATTTTGAAACAGGATCTCTAATTGGCCTAGGGGTCTATCATTTGTACTAGCCAGTCTATTTAACCAGCCTTGAGGATCCTCCTGTCTCCTCCTCTTGTTTATTGCTTGTATTCCAATTATGTATGCCCATGTGCCCCCATTTTTATACAAGTTTGTGGGGTTAGACTTGGGTCCTCGCACTTGTACTGCAAGTGATTTTTAACAATTGCACCATCTCCCTGACCCCCACAGATGTTTTAACCAAACAATTGTCAGGCAGTTTGTTGTAACAGTCATAAAAAGGCATATACCTTTGCTTGTTTATTCTTCTACTTGGACTCCAGGTCTGTCCTCTCTTCTCACATATTTGTCCTTTTGTATCAATAATAAAAACCATCTTCTCTAAGACATGCTTCTCTAAGGGTTTCCTCCTTGACTTCTATGCATTGATTCTTGAGTGTAATGTAACTCCATTTTGCTCTAGAGCCACTTCAGACCTGCCTGACTTTCTGAAGGACTAACATAAATATCTTTTGGCCCAGGTGAAAAGCACAATGGTAGAGACAGAACTAGTGTGACAGAAACCATATATTTGGGGAATCTAACATCAGATCTATCTAGGCTTACACGGCAGCCAAGAGAAGGCAAGACATGGTATGGTTCTTCTCTGAGCTCTCTATGCATACACCATAGTGCACATGTCTGTATTCAAACATATAAGCATATGCACACACACATACACACACACAAAGACAAAAAATAATAAAATTTTCAAATGATAGAATTAACATCAGAAGGACACTTGACCAAAGTGTTCATTGCACCAAATCAGGCACTGGCATCTGGTTCTGGGACCCTGTAGCTTCTCAACAACTTATAAAAATAGCTTAGCCTGCTGTTGATGGTACATGCCTTTAATCACAGAACTTGGAAGGAGAATCTCTGAGTTTGAGGCCACCTGGTCTGCAGAGAATGTTCTAGGAGAGCCAAAACTACACACAGAAACTTTATCTTAAAGAAAGAAAAAGAAAGAAGGAAGAAAAAGAAAAATACTTGAAAGCCCAGTTAACAAAGAACAAGTATTGAAGAAGTTAACATTTTCACAGGATGTCTACAATCTGCAGCATTTATCAATTTATTAATTATCAGCATTTTACACAAGAATAATTTCTACATTTGTGCTTTGGGATTATGCTTTTGTACATTGTAAATAGTTGTCACTCCTACTGATTTAACACAATGCTGACTGGCCATAAGTTCTTGTCTATATTTAGCCACATGTCTTAAAACCTTTACTCAGAGCAACCATTTCATTTTCCTTTCTCTGAGTCTGACTTTTAGACAGTCAGGGTTTTATTAAAAAAATACAAGCAAAAAAATGTTTGCAACATAAAAGAGCAATGTCTCACAGCCTTTCCCTTTTATTTCTTTTCAAAAAGAACCCTGAATCTAATCTCCTTTGTGTAGTAATTTTTAAATCTACCATTACAGAAAAACAACTTGTAACTAACAAACAGAAAATTCATAATCTGTTTTGTTGGATTGTGGATGTGGTTCTATAGACAATTTCCTGCTGATTGAGTAAACTAGTAATTTAATGGGGACCCAAAGAAAATGTAGGATTATTGGAAAGTTCTGAATGAAATGTTCTTTGAAGCTATGTCATCTTAGACAGCCTCCTTGAAGCTGTTCTGGATGCAGAACTCAGAAAAAGTGTAACAGAGGTGCTTTGAAACATTGGATCATCTAGGTCATCTGTTCCCACTGGAGATTTTTCAGGGGGTCCTGCTCAATCAAACCTCATTTTCTTTAATCCAGAATGAATGCACAACTTCTTATTTTGTGTGACAGTGAAAGGGAAACCTCTTCTTCAAAGTAACATGACTTTTGACTTAAATTTTGAAGTCAAGGCATTTCAAAATATATAGATTGGATTAATCTCACACCACTTACAATCAAATGTATTCCAGTAGCTCTTGCTACTTCCTCTACAGTCAAACAACCTTAAAGATAAAACAATAACATCTAGTATCCAGACTTTGTGTATGTTTTATCTTTATATGCCTTATTTTTATTCTATTTATTTTAAAGGAATTTCCCTATCCTTTTTCTTTTCTCTCCTAAGCCTACGTATATTTTTAAGCACACTGTACACTGTTTGGATGTTTTTCTTCTTTTATTTTTGAAGATTTATTTATTTATTTTATGTATATTAATAATATACTGTCTTTGCATGTATACCTTTATGCCAAAAGTGGGCATATAATCCTACTATAGATGCTTGTGAATCACCATGTGTTGCTGGAACCTGAACTCACGACCTCTGGAAGAGCAGCCAGTGCTCTTACCTCTTGAGCCATCTCTCTAACCCATATTATATCTTTTGGATTCACATTGGAACATCTAATAAAAACTGGTTAAACATGATTTAACTTTAATGATTGCAATACAATATCATTGTGTATATTTAAATATCTATTCTTCATAAAAGAAAAAGTAAACATTTAAAATATTCTTTCTCATTGTGTGTTGTCCAGGTTAGACTACTGAGATCTAATGCTTTCAGCAACAATTTATAATAATAGTTTGGCAACTGGCCTTGACACTACAAGAAAAAAATCCTTACTGTTTTTTATATTTACTTATGCTTTTGTACATGTGTTTGTGTGACAGAAGTGTACATGTGGATATTAGAGGAAAATTTACAAGCATAAGTTCTCTCCTTTCATCCAGTGCATCCCAGTGTACCGATGTTTTGCGGCTTGACAATCAGTTTAATTACCCACTCAGCCTTCTTTCCAGCTTTCCCTTTATTTCTTTGGTTTTATTTGAACAAATATACATATAAAATATATTCTGTTTCATTGAATTTTTGTCAAGTTCTGAATCTATAAATGTTAATTACATTTCATCCAGGAAGTGTCTTCTTATTTACAATTTTAGTGATTCTCAGAAAGTATCAGTATGGTATAGTATTTGAAATAGCACAGTAAGTAGCACTAAAAGTTGGTGCTAATCAATAGCTGTCTAATTGAACTCAAGGTTTACTCAATAGAAAGGAGACCATGCTTGGTACTAAAAACCTAGACAAATCAGAGCTAATGCAGCAATGAATCCTAAAAGGTAATGTACTATCACCACTTTTCTAGATCAGCATAAATTTTAGTTATATTCAAATCTTGTATTTAAAAACCATTGTAATCAGAGAAGCATCTCTTTACAGTAAATGGAAACTATTATAAAAATTTGCAATGGGATACAGTTTATAAATTAGTTGATCATGAGGATCCAAGCATAATGGATCAGTTTATATATATATTATCCAAGGACACGTATTGGAGAAGGAGCAGAAAATTTTAAGACCCAGAATATCAAGAAGTCTGGTGTAAAACAGTTCTTTCTAAAAAATGTTTTCATAAACAAGACCATATTGTAAAAAGCAATGCCAATATTAGTAAACATTCTATCACAGAAGAGTCAGAATCTAATGGTATCATACTGGCGGACAAAGAATTATAGGCTGAGACTGCTGAGAGAGGAAGAATTATCCTCTTTCAAGGATAAGCCCCATATTTGATAAGTCCCATAATTGGTATTTCAATACAAAGCTGTCAGCATCCATAAAAGTATATATACACAAACAACAAAAATAGTAGTTTATATATATGTATATATATATATATGTATTTGAGAATGAGAGAGATAGAAATAATTTGAGGGAGAGATTTTTGGAGGGAATCAATGGATGGAAAAGGAAGGGAAATTGATATACTTTATTTGAAAGCATATAAAAATAAAAATAAAAATATCTATCATAAATAATTTTTAACTGAAGAATTTGGAAAAATAAAATTAAGCCAAGTTTTAATCTATTGAACAGCAAGTAATAATGAGATTAGAAATTAATAACAAAGAAACACAAAAGGGTATTTAAAAATCTGCTTTCCTCACCCCAATATCAGGACTGGGTCAGGTGTTCCTCTGGAGAGTCTGGGATCCAAGGATCCAGGACAAGGTGTTTCAGATCCCAAGCTGTTCAGAGTTTGTGGTTTGCAGCTTGGACATGTGTTGCTTTTTGCTTTGTTGTTTAGAGTCCACTAACGAGGGAGTACATCCCCTGCTTAACTTTCTGAGTTTGTGATACCTCACACAGGAGGATATTCTCCAAATCCATCAATTTACCAGGAAATTTTATGATATCATTTTTTCTTACTGCTAAGTAGTACTCCATTAAGTGTATCACAGTTTGTTAATCTATCATTCAGTTCAGGGCCATCTAGGTTGTTTCCAGGTTCTTGCTATTACAAATAATGCTGCTATGAACATAGTTGAGCTAATGTCTTTGGAGTATGAATGTGCATCTTAAGTGTATACCCCAGTAGTGGTATTGCTGTATCCTTGAGGAGATGGATTCCCAGTTATCTGAGAAACTGCCATACTGCATTCCAGAGTGGCTGAGCAAGCTTACACTCCCAACAAAAATGGAGGAGTGTTCCCCTTGCTCCACAACCTCTCCAGCAATGGCTGTGATTGGTGTCTTTTATATTAGCCATCTGACAGGTGTTAGGTGGTATCTCAAAGTTGTTTTGATTTGCATTTTTCTGATGGCTAAAGATGTTGAGCACTTTTTCATGTGCCTTTCAGCTATTTGTAATTGTTCTGCTGAGAATTTCCTTTAGTTTTGAACCCCATTTTTTGATTGAGTTATTCAAGGTTTTGGGCTCTAGTTTCTTGAGTTCTCCATATATTTTAGAGATCAGTCTTCTATCATTTGTAGGGTTGGTAGAAATCTTTTCCCATTCTATATGCTGTAGGTTTTTTTTCTATTGACAGTCTCCTTGGCTTTAAAGAAGCTTCTCAGTTTCAGGATGTTCCACTTATTGATTGTTGTTCTTATTGTCTGTGCCACTGGTGTTATATTTAGGAAATGGTCACCTGTGCCAATTTGTTGGAGAGTATTCTCCACTTTATTTTCTATCAGGTCCAGTGTGGCTGGGTTTATGTTAAGGCCTTTGATCCACTTTGATTTGAGTTTTGTACAAGGTGATAATCTTAGATCTATTTCTATTTTTCTACACACTACCATCCAGCTATGCCAACACCATTTGTTAAATATACTATCTTTTTATCCACTGAATATTTTGGGCCTCTTTTTCAAAGATCAGGTGTTCATAGGTTTTTGGGTTAAAGTCCAGATTTTCATCTCAATTCAATTGATCCACATTTGTTTTTATACCAGTACCAGGCTGTTTTTATTACTGTAGCTCTATAGTATAACTTGAAGTCAGAATGGTGATCCTGAGTTTCTTTTGTTGACCAAAATTATTTTGGCAATCCTGATATTCCAAATGAAGCTGAGTATTATTCATTAAAGGTCTGTATAATATTGTGTTGGGATTTTGATGGGAAGTGCATTGAATCTGTAGATTGCTTTTGGTAGGATTGCCATTTTTAATATGCTGATCCTACCTATCCAGGAACATGGGAGGAGGTCTTTCCATTTTCTGATATCCTCTTCAATTTCTTTCTTCAGTGATTTAAATTTTTTGTCAAACGCATCTGTTGCTTCTTTGGTTATAGTTACTCCAAGATATTTAATACTACTTGCAGCTATTATAAAGTGTGATGTTTCCCTTATTTCTTTTTCAGCCCTTTTATCTTTAGTGTATAGGAGGGCTACTGATTTCTTTGCTTCCTCTTCACTGTGTAATGTGACTAGCCCACCCCCTAGATCCATTGCCCCTGCAGGATTTTTCTTTTGGTGAAATGGTACCCTCTATAAGAATTTGACTATGTCCATTTCTCAAAAGCTACTTTGCCTGCCTATGACCCTGGTGCTGCAGTTAACACTTTGCACTCCTGCTGCATTTTGGGGGTTGGACAGCCTACTGCTATCACCTCTAAAACCTAAGAGAGCAGTCTTTTCTCTGCTTCTGGCTGGTGTCTCACTAGCCACCTCCTTGCTTTCTGCTGCCTTAGCTGAAAGCACCTTAGGCCACTTCATCATAACCATAGTTCATTTGTCTCAACAGCTTCAGCTGGCTGTAGAGGCCTCTGCAGAATCTCTATTATCTCTTCAGAGACAGATAACTTCCCTCGCTCAGATAACTCTGAAGAATGGCCAAGCTCTTGATTTTTTAACAGCTGAAAAAGGCAGAAGCTCTTTGTTTTTGATAGAAGAGTGTTATTACTATGTTAATGAATCTGGAATGGTAGAGACACACATAAATAAGCTTCAGAAACTTAGCCTTGACTTGCACAAAAAAATATTTTTGGTAGCTATGAATGATTGGGGGAAATCATCTACATATTCTCTGTTGATGCCTCTTGCAGTACCTCTAATTAGCATTTTCTCTTTTTAACACTGGGTCCCCTGATTCTTGGCAAGCTTACTTGGTTTATAAAGTAACAAATTGACTCCTTGGCCTCCAGAACCTTAATAATTTATTACCATAGCCTCAATCTTGCAGATCTAGGATGTGACAAAACCTCAGGCAATGAGATTCCTATAGGATTCAGAGCTAAGCAAGCTTTCTTATGATCAACTTGGTTAGTGAGGGGGTAAGGCAAAACACTGCAAGGAGAGTACCATGTATTCTGTCTTTGAGTCTCCTGAGGAACATGCCTGAATGTGTGGTGGAAATGTTCTTTGTATGCTGAAAATAAAGGAGCTGTTTTGGCCTATGTGGAGCACTGTAGAAGTGGGTAGAGGATCAGAGGACAGAAAGGTAGAAGGAGGGTGGAGTTAATCAGTCTCCATCTGACCCTCAAGGAAGAAACATGTTAGGAATCCAGATGAGCAGTGGGCTGGGCCACATGGCAGATAGAATACAAGAAATGGGTTGAATTAAGATGAAAGAGCTATCTAGTAATGTGCTTGAGACATATGCCAAACAGTATGAAATTAATATAAGCATCTGATTCATTTCTTTGGTGGGGGAAGCCACCTTGGGCAAGGTCCAATCCTCTGGCCCAAATGGGGCCAGAAATTTTCTACAACAGATGGCATCCTTGGGTATTCCAAACAACTGCATAAAGCCTGAGACAGTTTAAAAAGCTTTAAAAGCATTCTAGATCACTGAAACAGAGCCAAAAGTGGCTTTCTAAATTGCATATTTGATTTATTGTACAGAGACAGCATGGTGTTCAGGCTGGAATTTAAAAATGGCAGGTCTGTTGCACATAGCTTAAACCCATACATTTCACAGAAGACTTGGCATAAGTGTGAATGATTTAAGGTTTCTGGTTATACTGAACAGAAAGAAAACAGAGTCAAAAACAGTTTTTCTGGTATCAGCATTTCCTGAGTCCACTCTGGTTGCCAGCAGTGAGAGAGATGCAGCAGGTACCTCTACCATATTGAAATGTTGCCAAAAGGGGTGGAGTAAGTAATCAGAGTGATCCTAGCATTTTAAAAGCTTTTCTGGTTGGAAAACAATTAACAATTCTCAATAAAACAGATTTAGATTCACAAAACTTCTAAATGGGGTTCAATGTATAAAAAATATGCATAGACTTCAGGGAGGAAGAAAAGGGCAAAGAAAGCCTTTAAAAAAGAAAAATAGGAATAATGATAAAAAAGGCCATGTAAAGATAAACAAAGAGTCTGGATTATGTTTATTGTGTTTTCTTTTAGGTTTTTAACTTTCAATGAGCTAACTGCAGAAAGATAGTTTATTCTTAAGGCTGCTAATTTGGACAAACTTATATATTTTAGAGATATCTTGACTTTGAAATCTGTTTATAAGAATATGTTGCTTGGGAAAAGAGTTTCTGTTTTTGTTTCCATAGAAGATCAAAATCTGTGGATTGGTTCCAGGCAAATGTGGTTTCATTTGCCAAGGCTGCCTGAAAATTCTTTGACAGGAAGATCAGCTTTCAAGATGCCAGTTGAGATGATCAAGCCTCAAGACCTCATGAGATCGCCAATGTCTTTGATCAATAGGAAGTAGTAAAAGACAGAAAAGCTATGCCCAAGCTTCCTGAAAATATTACTTATTAATGTTTGTTTTCATTATAAATGGTTAATGGTCATAGTCAATCTCTTTTAAAAAAGGCGGGCAGAATATGATATAGGTATGATTTAAAAAGATAGATGGATTTTAGTTTATTGATACAAACTTAAGGTCAATTTTGTTATGCTGTATGTATTTTTCTACTCTTGATTAAGTCATGATGTTTATGTAACAAACTTTAAATTGTAATATATAATTGAGAAATGCAGATTAATAGTCATCTATGATAACCAAACTTATAGTCATGTTAGTTAGGTTTTTGTACGGATACAATGATATATTTCAATTAGATAGGTAGTCTTCAAACACTTCAAAGACATGCAGAATATGGCATTTAAATTATTTTAAGAGCTTAGACTTTTCTGGACAATGAGACAGGTCTGCTTCTGGCAGCACCAATGAATTTCAGAAAAATGATGGGTATTGAAGAAACTTCATGTGGAATTTACTTTGTGGCAATAGTTAGCCACTGGACAAGAAACTGTTTTGGTATTGACTGCTTGATAGTATGCTGTATAAACTGGATATGCAGGTTCCATAGGAAAGTGACCTCTGAACTTTGGCATAACAAGCCAAGATGGTCTTTGAGTTTCCTGCATTGCAGAAAAAAATTGCCAGGCATTTTTCAGGACACAAGGAGAAGCAACCGATGGACTGTGTCAGATTTCCTGCATCATTGAAGGGTATGCCAGAGACTTTGGGCCTATAGGCTGAAGATGATGCTCCAAACGTTACAAAGGAACTTTGGGTGACTGTCCGGGCAGACAGGTGTCATCTCTGTCATTTTCTAGACTTTGGAAGTTGCTTGCACTTCCTGTTTATTGGGGTAATATTATATCCTTCTATGGTCTTTGATGTAGTTAAAAGTTTAAGAACTATAGGTGTAGTTAAAAGTTTAAGAACTATAGGTATAGTTTTCTTAGTTATTTTAAAAGGTATATTATATATGAAACTTTAGACTCACAAGGTTAAGGTAGATAATTGAATATTTTCTTTAAGTTTGTTAATTACAAATAGACTAGATATTGTAACTGTAATTTTTGCTTGATAGCTGTTTTGTTATATGTAATTTTGCTATATGGAAATTGAAACCTTTCTTTTTGATTAGACAGAATAGAAGAAGTATGGTGGAAATTTTCTCTGTATGCTGAAAATAAAGGAGCTGTTTTGGCCTATGTGGAGCACTGTAGAAGTGGGTTAAGGATCACAGGACAGAAAGGTAGAAGGAAGGTGGAGTTAATCAGTCTCCATCTGACCCTCAAGGAAGAAACATTAAGGAATTCAGGTGAGCAATGGGCCAGGCCATGTGGCAGATAGAATACAATCAGTTGAATTAAGATAAAAGAGCTATCTAGTAATGTGCTTGAGACATAGGCCAAACAGTATGAAATTAATATAAGCATCTGATTCATTTCTTTGGGGGGGAAGCCACCTTGGGCAAGGTCCAAACCTCTGCCCCAAGTGGGGCTGGGAAATCTTCAACAACATGATTGCATAGAGGTTCATGTCCAAAGGTATTAATAACTTAGACACTCTCCTCCTCAAAAAGATATCTGCTATGTGGAAAGCAAGTTTCTTTCACCAAGCTGTAGAAAGTTCCCTCTGCTGGGCTATAAAATGCCTAGGGTTTCTGGCCTCTGTTCCACCTCCTGGTTAATGCCTAAGTCATATATGACTATTAACTTGCCACATAAAACAATTATTAAGGGTGGAGATGCTGGGAATTGAGAGCAAAACTGCCTACTATCTCATGCTATGCCAGGAGTTCAGCCCTTCAGAGAAGTCTCAAATTAGGCTTCCTTTTTACTATGAGTTAAGCTTCTTCCCTGGCAACAAACAGGTGACTCCTTTCTGGTCAGACTCTCAGAGAATAGGTGTCCCTCTTCTGATTATTCAATTGATAGATAGATTACTATAGTAACACCCAGAGGACAGGTGTTCCTTTTCTGGTTTGGCAATTGATAGATAGAATTCCAAAGTAACACATCCTATTTTAGCAGAATACTTTTTGGCTGTGGAATGTCCCCATCCTATCTGTCTGTGTAAACTTTCCCACTTTGAGTCCCTATTTAACTACTGGCTGAAAAATAAAGTTGTGGGCTTGATTGGAAAATTTTTGTCTTGCCCTCCATTCTTTTGTGTTCTTGTCTTCCATTTGTCTCACTCCCAGCTTCAGGTCCATGTCGAAGACACTGTTGTCTGGGGCATATGAGCTTAAAGACTTGCTTAAAGCTGATATAGACCAGTCCAACCAGGGTGGTTTGTGTCATGTCTCTACAACTGGGTTAGATACTACATAGTTCAAACTAATACCCCATTGTCCAGATTTTTACTAGCCTTTCAGCCTTTTTGTGCCCTGACAATAATGCCCCAGTTTCAGCTTAAAACAGTTGTAGAAAAAAATATGTCATCCTCTGTTCTCTGCCCATATTAAGTTAAAATGCCAAGTTAAAAAATCTTTCTAGCTTAAGAGACAATATGACTACCTATAATGTCCTTTGGCATACTCAAAAATTAGACACTTCTGTATGTGGAACCAAAAAGATATTATATTGCCTTAAAATTATTTCTATACTAATCTGACTATACTTAAAAATCAAAACTACAGGACCTGAAAAATGGCAATAGATGTAAAATGCCATTGCCCTAAACAACTCTTAGCTAATGGTTTTTAATTCCCATTACATTAAAACTTTGTGCAGGCAAGACTCATGGTTGGACCCTCTCATTAGCAGTTGTAAAAAGGTATTTTGAGGCCATGAACTGGTTGACCATACAAGAATTTGGGTTCCAGAAGAGAAATGTGGTGCCCAGAAGATCTTGGCTATACAGATGACATGAAAGGCTTAATAAAACCAGCCAGACTATAGGTCTAGGAGTCTCTAACTGACAGCACCTAGAAAATTTAAGAAAATCGCAAAACAAAATCAGCCAGAGAGAGGCCAGAATCTGAAGGGAAGTATCTGATATTTCATACATTCCAACCAAGAGATATTTCTTGAGCCCAAAAAACATACCTATTTCTCTTCATCTCATTAAGATACCTATAGACAAATGTTAGCCAATCAGTGTCTTAAACCTTAAAAATCCTCTCACCCTAATATCTACTATAAAAATCTCTACTTTGCACAGGCTTTGGGCTCTCTGCTCCAAACACTTCATTGGAGAGATAGAAAGACCAAGTGAAACCTCAAATAAAGGCATTTATATATGATATCCATCCTCCATGGTAGTCTTCTGGGAGTCCCCTTGATCTGGGCATAAAAGGTACAAATAAAGGATAACTTAAAAGAATTACATCCAACTTGTCACAAAACCTCTAAAAGCTTAAAACAGCTGGAGAGATGTCTTGTAATTAACTGGCAAAAATTTTAATCAGAATAGATGAAGGAAGCAAGATAGTTTATGACAAAGTCATATTTAAACAGTTTCTGTTCACAAGCCCAATTCTACAAAAGGTACTAGATTAAAAAAAAAAAACAAAAACAAAGAACAAAGAGGTTAATTATACCATATAAACACAGACAATAAACAATCTCATGCCAGCAAAGCCAAAAGAAGTGAAAGACACACACATTATTACCAACAACAACAACATAGCAACGGGAACAAACAATAAGTGGTCATTAATAGCTTTAAACATTAATGGACTCAATTTGCCAATAAGAGGACACAAGCTAACATAATGCATGTGAAAACAGAATACATCCTTCTGCATTTAAATACATGTCAACATCAGCTACAGATATTATTTTACAGTTAAAGGGTGGAAAAAAGTTTTCCAATCAAATAGACCTAACAAACAAGCTGTTGTTTTTTGTCTTAATATCTAACAAAATAGGCTTTGAAACAAAATTAATCAAAAAGATGGAGACGAACATTTCGTACTTACTTTAAGAACAAACCATCAGGGTGATGTCTCAACTCATGACATCTATGCCCCCACTGCAAGAACACCCAAGTACATTTGTAAATAAAACACTATTAAAGTTTAAATCACAAACAATAATTTGAGACCTCAATACCCCACTCTCACTAACAGACAGTGCGGCGAGCCGCCTCTGTCCTGCAGAATGACGAGTCACCACACCGCACGATTCTTCTCGGATCACACTTTATTGGAGTTACAGCTCAGTTGTGAAATGGTGGAAAGAAGACCCCGAGCCTGAAATTCAGCCTGCTTATATAGGGGAGCCTGGCGCATGATTGGTGCGCAACACAATGCCTCATTAACATACAGCCAATGATTGGTTCAAAGTAGTCTCATTAGCATATGGCTGGTGATTGGCTCAAAATAATGGCTCATTAACATATTTGAGGACCGCATCGGATAGGTCCTTTCTCAATGCCATAGGCACATCGGATTGGTCGCTACTCGATGCCTAATTAGCATAAGCGGCCCTGGCAAGCTGTGCAAAGGCAAACCAGCAAGCTGTGCAAAGGCAAACCGCGCCCTACATCTCCCCCTTTTTTGTTTTCTAAAGGCACAAACAAGATATAGCCCGTACAGGTGTTCACCTCACAATGTGCCCACTGCTCAAAGGCTGTTTCCTGCTGCCAGGATCCCCGAGACGCCTTCCTGCGTGCAAGGCCAATAAAGGTGGCAGGGTGCAAAGGCCGTCTCAGAGGAGAATGATTCCCTATAGAGGTGCAATGGCAGCTAAAGCCTCTCTGTGCAAGGGCAATCATTGTAAATTCTTAAGGGCGGAGAGCCAGGCTGCGGGGGAATGCCCTGCATCAACAGCCAAAAGTGCCTGAGTGAGTAGTACCTTTTCTCGACGTGCTCTGATGCGAATACGGCAAACCAGCCAGAGGCAAAAGGCAATCCCGAATAAACAGCAGGCTGCAAAAATTCCTACTCCCACCCACTCCTTGAAAAAGGAAAAGGCAGAAGAGAGCCAAGAGGTAAAGTCCCCAAGTGTAACAGGTTCCAATCTCGTAGCATTCAAGCACGCGATCAGGAACTTTTGCTTGAGAATCATCTTCTTGGCTTCCATAGACCAACTTCCACTTAGAAATTCTCCGATTCTTCAGCTTTCATTCAGGGCATCTGAAACTACAAGAGGTGTAACACAAACATGCCCTAACTTCTGTACACAGCCCACTTGTATTAGGCCATATACATCTTCAATAGCCTCTTCTAGTAAATTTACTCTTCCGTTGGTGGCAAGGATACCACTCAACAAGTGCGAATTAAACTGTACTTGCTCCTCGAAAATTTGCGAAGTTTGAGCCACAACATCATTAATTTCCTGAGCAGACTTGACTTGATTGGCCATGGCTACACCTGCAGTAACTGCTGCAGCTGCTGAAATGGCTATGACAGTCACAATAGCGGCTGTAATGCCAAAGTCTCTCTTATGGCATAACAGACTCATCATAGGAAACCGCTCTGGATCTGTTTCCACAGGCATAGGGACAAAAGTAGGCATTCTAACAACTACTGCTGTAGTTACCACTGATCCATTCCAACACTCTGCTAACCAACAACTACCTGAAGTGGTGCAGTCTTTGCTAGAGTTAGTCAGGAGAAACATAAAAGGTGGTTTCAAACACACCAGAGCTGCTGACCCTGTGTAATTGCTAACCTCGTTGTTATAAGATGTTACTTTTAATTTCATCCTTGCTCTATGACCTGACTTCACCACACCCGTCACATTATAAACCTTACCCAAGGATCCTTGCAAGTTCACAAGAGCAGAAATATCTGCACTAGCCCCTTCCTCATTAATCAATACCCAGGAAAAGAATGGCCATCCTTCAGCAAACCAAATTGCGTTTTCCGATTTCTCAACACTTCCCATATAGGGTCTCAAGCCAGGAGAGAATTCAAATCCTGGACTAAGCTGTCTACTTCCCCAAGTTCTATCTTGACAGGAAGTGAAGGTAGGAAAACTACTTATC
>PVIH01023365.1:0-24987 GCA_004025045.1 Sigmodon hispidus
CCAAGGACCCAGCAATACCACTTCTGGGTATATACCCTAAAGAGGCACATTCACACTCCAAAGGTATTAGCTCAACTATGTTCATAGCAGCATTATTTGTAATAGCAAGAACCTGGAAACAACCTAGATGTCCCTCAACTGAAGAATGGATTAACAAACTGTGGTACATGTACACAATGGAATACTACTCAGCAGTAAGAAAAAACGATATCCTAAAATTTGCAGGCAAATGGATGGATTTGGAGAATATCCTCCTGAGCGAGGTATAACAAACTCAGAAAGATAAGCAGGGGATATACTCACTCATTAGTGGTCTCTAAACAAACAAACAAGAAAAAAAGCCAAGCATGCCCAAGCTGTAAACCATAACCACTGAACAGCTTGGAATCAGAAGCACCCTGGACTGACCGCTCCAACTATAGGAACACCAGACTCACTCTTGAGGGAGGGGGGGGGACAAAACTGGATTTGGTCATGAGTGGAGACTGATCCAAGCATTATTGGGTCAGTGGGACCATAGGACTGCCTCCTGCCTGCCCAGGGATGGGATGGGGAGTTGTGGAGAAGTAAAAATGACCTGATGTGGCAGGAGGGGGAAGGGACCTTGAATAAGGATATACAGGGATGGAAAAAAAATTCAGAGGGAAACTGAGCACAAAGTAAATATATGTGTAACAATCTTATTTGCATTATCACCCTTCATAAGTCATGCTTATGATTTTATCTTCTTTATAGTTATTGTTAACTTATCAGCATTTTAAATTCATTTTACTGTTTTTCTTGATAAATACAAACTAACTAACTAACTAACTAACTAAATAAATAAATAAAAGAAAGCTTAGACCCAAGGGAGTGCTACTACTTCTAGAAGTTTAGGAGGTGCAGACTTGCTGGAAAATTATGTTTCTGGGGGCAGGCTTTGAGAGTTTGTAGTTTCATGCTATCATTATGCATAGTGTTTGTGTTCAAGATGTGATCTCTCAGCTTCTTGCTCTTGCCATCATGCCCATCACTTGCTGTGATGCCTCTCTATTGTGATCCTCTATTATATCTCTGGAAATAGAAGCCAAAATAATCTACCCTAAAAGCAAGTTATGATCATAGTGTTTTATTGCACTAACAGAAAATAAATACATTTTTTTAAAAATAAAAAAATAATAATAACATGAGACCAAATTGAAAATTCTGTATAGCTGTATACACCAGGGGCAATGGAAATATCATGAGAGACAATGATTGTCACCTGTGGGGAGAATGGAGTCAGAAAGAGTAGAAAAACTTAACTGAAGTTGAAGAATTGAAGAAAAGGAGAGGTGAAGAAAGGTGATTCAGGTAGCCAATGTAAACATACAAGAATGTGACAAGGTTGGGCCTTTACTATTAAGAACATCTGTGGTAAAGGTTAAGAGTAAGAGAAACAATGGGAGCAGAGTCTTAAGGCAAGAGATAAGTGCCAAGAGTAGTGCTCTCTGGGCATGCTGAGGCATTGACACTTCAGCATGACAGCCAAGGGACAGTTTCCAGAGCCGAACACATACTCTTTTGTTGGTTTTTGGTTTTAAAGTTTTGTATGTTTGTTTTGGGACTTTTTTGTGAAGGGGTTTCACTACATGTAGCTCAGGATGCTGGCCTTATACTTGTGATCCTCCTGCCTTTGCCTTCTTATGCACAGGTACTGCAGATATGCAGTCATGTTGGGATTTTACTCAAGATGTTTCCTAAGCCTGGTTTAGACTCACCTACCACATGAGCACATCCTGACTCTTATTTTAATATCCCTGACTATGTTCTCTCTGCCAGATCTCTAAATGGCACCAAAATAGGGTTACTTGTGTCTGTGTTGCTGCCAAGATGTTACACAGTGGCCATAGCTTTGTCCTTACTCTTTTCTTCCGGGCTGTTAACACACCAAGACTTGCTTCTGATGAGAGCCAGGCATAGGACCTAAAGAATGTAGGCTTTTTTTGAGGGGGAGGGTAACTAACTGGCTAAAATGATTGTTTTGAAACCTTCATATAAAGAGAAAAGATACTGTCTACAGGGCTAGAGAAGAAAAACAGTTCCTGCTACTAGGAAGAAAAAAAGCAGAAAAGAGCTGTCATCAGCATATCAGAAAAGTAGATGTCTAGAGAGACAATTGAGTCTCTCAATCTCAGAATATTGAAACAGTGAAATTCAAAGGAATGGGAATTTTCCCATGTCTTAGGTATGGTTACTATTGATGTGATAGAAGAACATGACCAAAGGGCAAATTGGGGAGGAAAGAGTTTATTTAGCTTAGAGTTCAACAGAACTGTTCATCATTATAGGAAGTCAATACAGGAACTCAAACAGGACAGGATCCTGGAGGCAGGAGCTGATGTCTGCAGAGGCCATGGAGCAGTGGTGCTTACTGGCTTGCTTGCTGTGGCTGCTCAGCCTCCTTTCTTATAGAACTCAGAATCAACAGCCTGGGGATGGCACCACCCACAATGGGCTGGGCACTACCCCATTAATCACTAATTATGAAAATGAGTTACAGCTGGATCTTACAGAGGCACTTTTCTCAATTAAGATCCCACTTTTCCAAATAAGGGAAACATCACCTTTTATAATAGCTGCAAATAGCATTAAATACCTTGGAGTAACTGTAACCAAGGAAATAACAGATTTATTTAATAAAAACTTCACACCACTGAAGAAAGAAATTGAAGAGGATATCAGAAAATGGAAAGATCTCCCTTGCTCCTGGATAGATTGAATCAACATAGTAAAAATGGCAATCTACCCGAAAGCAATCTTACAGATTTAATGCAATTCCCATCAAAATCCCAACACAATTTTTACAGACTTTGAAAGATTAATACTCAATTTCATTAGCATAACAGGAAAGCCAGGATTGCCAAAACAATTTTGCTCAACAAAGGAACCTCAGGAGGCATCACCATCCCAGACTTCAAGTTATACTATAGAGCTACAGTAATAAAAACAGCCTGGTACTGGCATAAAAACAGACTTGTGGATCAATGGAATCAAACTGGAGATCCCAACATAAACCCAAAAACCTATGAACACCTGTTTTTTAACAAAGAGGCCCAAAATATTCAATGGAAAAATGATACTATCTTTAACAAATGGTGTTGGCATAGCTGGATGGTAGTGTGTAGAAAAATACAAATAGATCTAAGCCTGTCACCCTGCACAAAACTCAAATCCAAGTGGATCAAAGATGTCAACATAATCCCAGCCCCTCTGAACTTGATAGAAAAGAAAGTGGGAAATGCCCTCCAATGAATTGGCACAGGCGACCACTTCCTAAATAAACCAGTGACACAGACACTATGAACAACAATCAATAAGTGGGACCTCCTGAAACTGAGAGGCTTCTATAAAGCCAAAGACACAGTGTATTCACCGTGTATTTGTCTTATTAGACAAAATGACAGCCTACAGGTTGGGAAAAGATTTTCATCAATCCTACAAGTGACAGAGGATTGATCTCTAAAATATATTGAGAACTCAAGAAACTAGAGCCCAAAACCCTTAATAATCCAATTAAAAATAAGGTTCAGAATTAAAATGGGAATTCTCAGAAGAATTACAAATGGCTGAAAGGCACTTGAAAAAGTGCTCTGCATCTTTAGCCATCAGAGAAATGCAAATCAGAACAACTTTGAGATACCACCTGACACCTGTCAAATTGGCTAAGATAAAAGACACAGATGACAGCCTATGCTGGGAAGGGTTCGGAGCAAGGCAATACTCCTCCATTGTTGGTGGGAGTGTAAGCTTGTTCAGCCACTTTGGAATGCAATATGGCAGTTTCTCAGAAAATTGAGAATCAATCTCCCCAAGGATCCAGCAATACCACTTCTGGGTATATACTCCAAAGACGCACAGTCACACTCCAAAGGTATTAGCTCAACTATGTTCATAGCAGCATTATTTGTAATAGCAAGAACCTGGAAACAACATAGCTGCCCCTCAACTGAAGAATGGATTAACAAACTGGTACATCTACACAATGTAGTACTACTCAGCAGTAAGAAAAAATGATATCCTAAAATTTGAAGGTGAATGGATGGATTTGGAGAATATCCTCCTGAGTGAGGTATCAAAACCCCAGAAAGATAAACAGGGAATGTACTCACTCATTAATGGACTTTAAACAAAAAGCAAAGCATACCCAGGCTGCAAACCACAACCACTGAACAGCTTGGGCTCTGAAGCACCTTGGACTGACTTCTTGGATCCCACTCCCTCTAGAGGAACACTTGACCCAGTCTTGATGTTGGGATGATGAAAGCGGATTTGCCTGGAATGAATGCTGAACTAAACCACCTTGAGACCTAGTGTCCTCCTTCCCTTGCTGGGGAGAAGATGAGGATATGGGGAAAGAAAAGGGTGAATGGGAGAGGCAGGAAGGGAGAGGGGGGTTTGAACAAGGGGATACATGGGTAAAAGATGAGACTTTATTCATAAATTTTTTAAAAAAGGAACTAGAACAAAAAAGATCCCCTTTTAAGACTATTCTAGTCCATGTGTCAAGTTGACATAAGACAAACCAGTAAACCCAGGAATCTTGTACTAGGAGAAGGAAAAGGCAGCAACCACAGGGGCAGCTTGTCCCTGGGCAAGAGATTTCATTCATTTCTAGCAACGTATCAGACCACCTAACAGGGTGAGACTCAAGTCAAACAAGGAGGGGTTAAATGGTATGTGGGATCACATCTAGACCCTTGCTTAGATGTGCATATCCTTGACCCTCTATTTATTTAAACTTCAGTCTCACTTCAGGACCCCAAAGACAGACTTGGCAGAATTGCTTTCTCTTTGTTCCTCTTTCTAATGTGACGACATTGGATAAATCACCTCTCTTTCTGCCTTACACCACTAATTTGGCCCTTTTAAATACTTTATTAAGAACCATTGGATAAGTTTAGCTTGAGACACAGGCTGTGACACCCCAAGTTCCAAGTTTCATAACAGTCATCAAAAGTTGCTGTGTCTCTGCTCAGCCCTGAATCTGGGATATAAGATCTATTTTCCCTTTTAAATCCAAGTGCTTTCAAGCTGGAGGTGCTGGCAGTTGCCCTATAGACAAACTGGAAGAAGACCACCAGTGTTTTTAACACAGCACAAGAAATGTCCTTCAGTGAAAGGCTGGTGTGTTTTGCCAGTGCAGACCCTGGCTGCCTCCCAACTAAATGGCTGGAGGGGGAAGGTGAAAGTTTTCACAAGTTCATTTGCTGCTCTTACTCCTTCTTGCACATGTGGGATTTATTCTTTGCAGGTTTAAAAGTTACATTGACAATAAAATCCACAGACCAAAGCCTTCCACCAAATAATCCATAGGAAAGATAAAAGCATCTGCATGTGCAGGCAGGGAGGCAGGGAGGCAGGGAGGTGCTACAGCAAATTTTAAATTGCTCCATGTTTGAAACTTGCTGAATGGAATTCTCAAGTACTTTCCCAAGAATTTAAAGAGCTCATCTCTTCAGGGCTGATGAGAACTGTCCGTAAATGGGGTTACCCTGTTTCAATCAAACTAAAAGAAGACAAAAATACATGAAATAAAACCAATTTACAGCATGGAGCTTATTTTTATGCCTGTTGTAGGGTGATGTGTAGGCACATATACATGTATACATAGACACATGCACAGTTTCCCATTTAGTCCATTATGGAATTCTAGCATATGAAAATGATCCTCAGAAAGAATAACAAAGTGACTGAGAGACTTTTATGGTCATCTCTATAGTGGGATTGACCTCATAAAATACTGCAAGTTGTATACATGCATGTACACAGATTCCCAACTTACGTAATTCTATGGGAATTCAGAGAGTTATATTAGTTGAGAATTTGGCTTAAGTTTCTGCTCTTAGAGAAATTCCCATAGCCTTGTATGAGAGGAGTCTCCACGCACATTGCAATGGTGCTTCATAAGCTGAGAATCTGGCACTTAGAGCACACAGTAATGTCCATCCAAACAATGGTTTGAGTTTTTTGTTGTTGTTGTTGCTGTTTATTTAAATCTGGCTTTGCTTCTTAGAACACACTGGAATGAGCAAATGCCTCTGGCTTCTGGAGCTCTGTAAATCAGTGTGACCAAGATGAAAAGGTCCAGGCTCTCTGACAACTCCAGAGGGGCACAATTTCTGCTCACGTCATCCTCCTTGCCAGGGAATGGATGGGACTTTTATCTGCATCTCCATTGTCTCCAGAGTATTTGCCACTGTTTGTAAATGGGATGCCCAAAAAGCTGGCCTTAAGAGCTAGAGCTGGGACATTCCTTGCCAGAGAAAAGCTCTTATTTGCTAGATTTGTAAGTGCCAATACTACTAATTGAATTTGTTCCAAAACATGCATTTAAAAAATGTTGTTCTGTTCTATTCATTATTTATAGAACATCACCTAAGGGCAGTGCATGCTACAAGCCAAAAATCTCATCCTTCATTTTATCAGAAACCCATTGCAGGGAAAGGGAGATGGGAGAGCGAGGGAGAGAATAAAATAAGACTTCTGGAAAATGCTAAAGGAACTTGTCTAGAGTGTTTTGTCTGTACCTATAAAGCCCAAGGTGTGGCTTGCTAATAATCTCCAAATAAAAAGGGTTTGGGAGAGTTTATCTCTCTTCTTCTGTCACTCAGACAAAGGAGGTGGTGGGCATCTTTTAGAACATGAGACTTAAATACATTACAAGAGAAATTTTTTCAATGGGAAATGGGACCAGATAAAGCTAAGAATGGGAAAAAACCTTTAGATGAGGGCAGACTGTGTATGGGTATGAAGTCTATCTCATGGTTTTTCAACCAGAAGCTGATGGATGTCCCTAGAGATCCTGGCCCACTGATCCTGGCATACCCTGCAGTAGGGCATGCGATCATATTAGAAGAGTGGCTTTGGGTGGGAGATACCTTGTTTTAAATGTCACACTTAAGAAAATGATCTAAACTCTCCAGGCCTGTATAAGCATATGTAAAAATGACAACAATGACTACATATTGGACAATGCTTCTACACCTAACATTGTACAAGACCAACAGACAAAAGAACCTGGTGGTTCTAATGGGAGAGGTGGACTTCCATTCATAATAAATAACAAGTCAGTTTAGTATTCACTGTGTCAAATTGTGGTAAGCATTATGTGGATAATTAAACAGATAAGGGGGATGTGTGGGAGAAATTATTATTTTCAGCATAGTGGTAGGGGTAGAACCCACATCCAGAGGATGATTGCTAAGGAAAAACCTGAAAGCAAAAATGAAGTGAGCTAAGAGGTTACAATGGGTGGAGTATGTGCTTCAAAAGAGAGGCTCATGGCCTAATCCCCAGAATATAGAAATGTGAATTAAATTTGGAAAAAAAGTGCCTTTGAGAGAAATTATAATTAAGTTAAAGATCTTGAGATGAAACTATTAAAGCATTCTGGATTATCTGGGTAGGCCCCAAATTTAACAGTGGGTGCCCTTATAAGACACAGAAAAGGAAAAGGCAGAGAATGTCATGCAACAAGAGACGCACAGTGAAGAAGAGTGATATGGCCACAAACCAAGGGTACCTAGAAACACTTGAGTCTGGCAGAAGCACGGAAGGATTCTCTCCTACAGCCTCAGAGGGTATGGTGCAGTGACACCCCCATTTCAGACTTTGAGTTTCCAGAACTGTTGGAGAATTTCTTTTATTTTTAGCTACTAATCTTATGACTTTTGTTATAAAAAACCTAGAGACTACTAATACCAAGGTTATACTAAGGTGAAAAAATGCTAAGCAGGAAAAATGACAGATAGAAAGGCCCTAATGTAGATCTTTTGTCTGCTTCATTGAGAGAGGGCAAGAAGGCCTGCAAGAGTTGGATGAAGAGAGCCAGTGATTGGCTTGCAGTAGCTGAAAGAGACTTCAGACAGCACTTCCCATAGCCTGGCAAGTTCTTTCTGAAATGGGCACCAGGGGGCAGATTGTCATATCTGGCTTTGATCAAGTTAATAGGACTGGCTATGCTGACATTTGATTATGTTTCAGAAACATAAAAATGACTGGTTCCCAACAGGTATGGTGAAACACACCTTTGATCCCAGCAGAGGCAGAGGCAGATGGATCTCCATTTCTGTATGCTGTCAATATTATTCTTTAAATGAAGAAACTGTTTTGGCCATGGCAAGCACCATAGGTAGGAGGGTGGAATCAGGAGGGAGATTTGATCCAGCCACCCAAGAAGAAGCATGTAAGGAACACAGGTGAGCCACTGGCCATATAGCCAGACAGATTAATGGAAATGGGTTGAATTAAGATGAAAGAGCTAGCTAGCAATATGCCTGAGATGCAGGCCAAACAGCATGAAATTTATATAAGCGTCTGAATCATTTTGGGGGTGCCTAAGCATTGGTGGGCAGCTAGGTCTGTGGGGATGGACTGTCAGCCAGTCGGGGTTAGCCAGGGCTAAATAGTGAAACTCTGTCTCAAAAAAAATAAATAAATAAAAAAGATGACTAGCTTCCTGTTGGGATAGCAGGTAGATCATAGATGACTGGGCACTGTTACCTGAGCAACAGTAACTGCCAACACTGATATACAAAAGGGTGGATATTAGGCAGGTTTGAAACCTTTGCTTTGCAGTGAGTTAGGTTTAAAATCCTCATTAAACAGACTTAAGATCCTCATTAAACAGACAAAAGCAAATATCAGCCTATCAGTCCAAAACCTATCTCAAGGACTGATGATATAAGTGCTTGCCTTGAGTAGTAAGCACACAGCTGTGGGACTAAAATCTATGAGAGAGAGAGAGAGAGAGAGAGAGAGAGAGAGAGAGAGAGAGAGAGAGAGAGAGAGACTACGACCACCACCTCAAACCGTTTAGAAATAAAATAATATATCTCATAGCATTTCAAATATAACTTTTTACTCAGTGTAAGATTTGTGATGCCATCATGTTGCATTTAGGAGTATTTATTACTAGGGGTTTTTTGTTTAACAATATTTTGTTCATCTGCTCATCCATTAAAGAACATGCTGTAGTTTCCACATGCTAGTATTTACAATAAAACTGTTATCAGAATCCACATGCAAATTTCTGTGTAAACAAATCTTTTCAGTTTGCATGGATGTGTAGGAAGAGGTATGGATGCTTGGTTAAATGATTAGTGTATACTTAAATTTCTAAGATACTCTTAAGCTGTTTTCCCAAGTATGAGTACCATTTTGCATCTCTAATAGCAATACTTACTGCTCTCCTAGGTATGTAGTCACTAACAATGTCCAGGATCTTTTGATGTGCATATTTTCCTTCCAAAGGATATTTGGTGAAATTTTCATCCAAATCTTTGTCCATTTTTTAATTAGACTATATGCTCTTATGTGTTTTAGGGTGGAAAATCTTCATGGTCTGTTTGAAAGTCTTTTGTCAGTTCTGCGATTTGTAAATACATTTTTCAAGACTGCAACTTGTCTTTTTGTTCTTTTAAAAGTATTTTTGGCAGAACAAAAGTTTTAAATTTTGATGAGGCTCAGTTTATCTTTTTTATTATTCTTTATAGATAATGCTTTTGGTATCATAGCCAAGAATTCATTGCCTAATTCAAGGTCACAAAGATCTTTATTTTCTTTTGAAAGTCTTATTCACTGAAGTTTTATATTTAGGTCTATGGACCATTCTGTGTTAAGTTTTCTGTAAGATGAGGTATAGCTGAACTACTACTTGCCTTATATATATTGACTAACAAAATACTATAAACCAATATATTCCTCACAGCCTGTGAACAAAACAATGAAAAATTTTCTGCCTAGTGAGTTTGTGAGTCTCTATTTGCAATAAGTCTTCCCATGAAGGAAGGGGCAAGGCAGCTTAGAGGGCCTTTGAAAAAGATAAGAACATTTGTAACTACTTCCCTAATGCTCACCATTCCTGATATTATCTCCACAGGGATTTTGATCATTTTCTGCTGAAGAAATACATTTTCCAGCTTTCTTTGCAATCTTCAGAAGTCCTTTCTGCCCCTTTAAGGGGCCCACATTCTATCTTCCTTTGTAGGCATTTTGGCCATTTACAAACACACATGGGTGACGAAATGCTCCCTCACAATGAATGAACATGGTCCAGCCTAAGGTCAGACCAAGTCTCTGTTTCTTACCACATTTCCTCCCTCTACAGCTGCCTTTAAATATTCTAACATATGATGACTGGGAATGGGAAATCTGAGCCCACTAGTGGCTCAGGCCCCTTCAAGGACAAATGAACCTGGCTCTCATGTGATTCTTATCCATGGAGTGAGAGGGCCAAGCAAATCTGCTGGCTTCTCACAGGCAGATATTTTTCTTTTATTCTCTATCTCTACCCTTTCTCCCTCATCTTACTATCTCACCAGAAACAATATGACCTTATAAATAGGAGGCCATACTGCATTCAGCTGGAATATTCATACAGCACAGTTAACTGCTGGGATAAGGTAATCCATTGGACTTCACTCAGACGTTCTCTATTTAGGTCTGGGAGCTCACTGAACTTTTTCTGTCCTAAGATCCAGTTGGTCAAAGGCACTGGTGACTTTCCACTGGTTGAAAAGTTTACCTAAGATTCCAAGAATTCTTCACTGACCTACCACTCAATCAGCCAAAAGCCCTGAGAACTTTCCATTGTCCCTGTGGTTTCTTAATCCTGGAATTGTGTAGGTTGGGGATGGACCCTTTCTTTCCAGGTATATTTAGTCATTTTAAGACTTAGAGGATGCTGTAAGTTGCTGAATATTGACCTCTGTTTTGCCTCAATCTTGGACCCCATCATGAGTTCCAAATTTTCTCTATTGAAAAGTCAAATCCTCAAAGCTCCATTTGGGAGATCTAATACCAAGTTCACTTGTTCAACTCTTTGTCTAAATCCTGCCTTAATATACATTGAATAAATGGTCACTGATTGCCCAAGTTCACACCTTTCAATTTCTAATGCCTAAAGTGACTTAGATAACTCCACAAGAACAAATGCCAGCATGGTCAGAAGATCCTCTCCTATATACCTCACAGTTCACTTTTATCTTTTTCAAGTCTCTGGCTTACAACCATAGTTGGGATGCCTATTGCCATTTCTTCTGGGCATCCAAACTGGTATCTATTCCTGAGACAGCATAATTCTTTTGCCTTATACTTTTAACCTACTTGTGTTTCTGCCTCCTCAAGCCTGGGAAATCTTTGATATGGATACTATTGAAATATTGTTTTATGCTATTCCACTTTACTGAGAAGGCAGCTCTAGAGTTGGATTTTGGCCCATCTGCTCCAGATGCAAAGATTTTGTTTGTTTGTTTGTTTATTTGTTTTAGTTTTGTCTAAAGTCTCTGTTCTGGTCATGCAGGCCATCTGACTCAGTGACAGGGACGACAACAAAACAGAGCAACACAGAAAAAGACACTTTGTACTGAAAGCAACTAAGAAGTAAACAATTTCCCATAGAGGTTACAAATGGCAGAGTGTCTAACTCCCTTAAATGGAGCATCATCCCACCAGAGAAAGCTTTATGCTAGCTTCATTACAGGACAAAGACTCATGGGAAATAAGACCTGCCAGAAGTCTGCTACTTCTGCCTCCAGTTGCATGTTTCCCAGATCCTGCTTCATAGGTATGACCATCTCTGGCTGTGTAGGCCTAACCAGCTTTAGTCATATAGGCAAAACTACCAAACAAATCAAACAGCCCTTCTCTTTATCTAAAGATGAAGTACTCCATATGTCTCACATAACAGAGGGATAAATTTTGTTGTCCATTGGAGGATCTCAGAAGTTGTATCCACATCCTAAAAGTCTCAAACAACAGAGAAGCAAATAGCAGTTACTCTGCCCTCAACATCTGCTGTAGCAACATAAGAGCATGCTGTGAACAGCATGACAACCTCATACCTAAGCTTACCACTTGACTAGTATGTAACCTTCATTCTAGTTCAATTGGCCATGACCTTTACCCTGGCATTCCATTCTTTCTCTTAGTAAAAGCTAATTACAGGGTAAAACCTAATTACTCTAATTATCCATGTTTCCTTGTTATAAGAGGATACCAGACATTCTGACATCAAATTCACAGCTTTGGAAAATTATCTAGAATATCCAAGAGGCATCACTGATAGCTGATTTTATAGCTCTAAAGTCAACAAAGGATTCTAAGTGCTATCCCAAGCCTTCAGATTCTTCAGGAGGAGATGATTTAAATGAAGGAGGTTCTCTCTAACCTGGACTCAGCTGTGGTGCTTTGGGAATATAGTCTAGTGTCTACCCAGACATAGAGCTCCATGGTCAATGTCTGTACTCTCACCTTGAAGCCTATTAGGAGTATAAGGGCTTTGTCAACGGTGCTTGCGGATGTTTCCTAAAAAATTCAAGAAGCAAAAAGTTCATTAATTTGGCTACCTTGTTTTACAAATTAAGTCTCTAAGCAACCAATCTATTTTTAGATAAAATGATGTTAAGAAACATGTTTAGTGCTGTCAGAATGTGGTGACCTAGAGATTTGTCTATATCTTCTTTGTCAATAAAGTCCATCTTACATTATTTATTACAGATTTATTTCACCTTTCATCTGTTGGTTTAGTATATGGAATAAAAATGTTTTTGAGAATTTTTAAAATGTTCTATTAATAGGATTAATTTTAGAAAACATTATATAATGAATCATTTACTCTTAACAAGGCAGTCATTGTTTCTGTGACTATACTTTTTAAATTGGAAATTGAAAAATTATTTATTTTGAGGAAATACAAGTTACAACTTAATTGTCTCTCCATGCAGCCTGATATTTACTAGAATATATTTATTCAAATATATGTATTATAATTTGATATCCATAATATTATGCAATATTTTTGTAAATAATATGTAATATGTGTTGTCATGTTTTCAAATCTAAAACACAATCATTTAAGGTAATGACAATTTTTAAAATTTCACCTTATCAAATTTTTTCTAACCAAAAATTTGTCTTACTTTAAATATTTTGGTTTTATTTATTAAGCAGCAGCTGATATTATTAATATTTGAAACAAATATACAAAGTTCATCATAGGTAGAAGCAAGAAATTCCACTTAGACACTTTCTGTTCAGATTCATCCCTTGGATGCTGACTACCTGACTTCTTTCTGAAAGCTTCCAGGTGACTGTCCCTTATGCAGGAGTCTCATGTGGACAAACAGCTAATTACAGTCACCTTATCCTTCTATAGAGCTCTGGTACACGGTCCAGCCAGTTGTACAATTGCATTTAACTCATGTTAATCTTGATCTAAGAGTTTTTCTCATGTAATGTTCCCCACAAAGTTGTACAGTTATCATCTCCTGACTTGTGTTCTGGATCTTTGCCAACTGTAGAGTTTATCATGGCCCTGTGGATGGACCTTCTTCTGAGGTCCTCTAACTGCTGCTCCCCTTATCACCCTTCTGTTAGCCTTGAAGCAGTTACTGAGAAACTGATGCCACTAATCCCTAAAATCAGTTCAGGTTACCTCTAAAGGGGGACTAATGGACCATGAGCCGTGTAACTCACCCCTCTTTTTGCCACTCTGGACATTGTTTGGGGGACTCAGAGCTGAAACAGCTGGACTGAAGCTTTCTTTGCATCAATCAGTTAACCTCTCTGTCTCATCAGCTCAGCTTAATTAACATCCTTCAGGACCAGATCAACTTCTTGACTGCTGTAGTACTCCAAGATTAAAAAGGACTAGATTACTGCTAAAGATGGGATCTGTGCCCTCCTCAGACAGTGATACTTCTATGCCAACAAATCCTAAATGGTTTGAAATGAGGCCAAAAGACAAAATGACCAGATGAAAATTCCTTTGGGCTTTCTCCCATGCTGGCTCCTCCCCCCATCACTCCTTCCTCCTTATTGCTCTCACACTTATGTTTTCACTCCATCTTTTAAATGTTGTACTTACTGAACTTCACCCTAAGCCCAAAGCAAATGTTCTGCACAAGCTCTCCTAACAGCCTTCACTCTAAAACAGCTCCATTTGCTCCTGGAACTTCTACAAAAGACCATGTAGATGTTATGGGGAAACTGGCTAAGAGTGACCTTCATCCATTTCCCCTAGGCCAGATACAATTCTTTACATTAGTTCTCTGTTTTCTCCCATTCCCTTCCTTTGATGCTCTGTAGCTCCCTGCTACTTCTGCTAGCTCATTTTAGTGCATCAGTCCTGGCAGTCACTGTCACCCTGAGTCAACTCTATGCCTACTTCCTCTCCCCAGCTCACTCTGTGTCTCCTGCCTCTGCTCTTCCCCTCCCCCAACACTCACAAAAAATCTCTCAGCTCTACTCTATATCCTAATTATCTGTATCCTCTAATAATTATTTTCCAAGTTTCTTCAGGAACACGAGATGACTCTCCCTCTGCTACATGAGCAGACGACCCCCTCTTTAATGGACCCAGTACTATCCCTTCTGGTGAAGACCATTCTCATCAGAAAACTATAACACTCTTACCCTGCATTTTTATTTCCTCTCAGATTTATCAATGTTAGTTTCCTGTGGAAAGATTACACTTCCTAGCTTTCCTTGTGGACTACAGAAGTCATTTCTGCCTCTAAAAGGGGCCACATCCCATCTTTTCCTGTAGACATTTTGGCCATCTACACATGTGAGTGACAAAAGTTTCCTCTCTGTGAATGAACATGGTCATGGCTAAGGTCAGACCAAGCCTCACTTTCCACCTTCTCTCTCTCTACAGCTGCCTTTAAATAATCTAACATATGGTGCAGAAGATCCTCAACAGAAAATCTGAGCCCACTGGAACTACATGGGCTCAGCCCACTGTTCAGCCCACCGAACATTTGAACCTCCAGAACTGTGGAATGAATAACCTTTATAAGTAGTTTGACAGGTATTTCATTATAGTCACAAAAACTGACTAATGAATATTATTTTGATTGAGTTAATAAATCAACACACTCTTCTTGCCTCTACTTACCTTGGATCCTCTTCAAAGTAAGTAAGCAGAGGACTGGGGAAGTAGGTGTCTCAATTAGAATTGCTATCTAAAACCAGTTTTGAAAGGAAAGGGTTTATTTCTCCCTTCAAGTTTCCTTTTCCTAGAGGACCCTGGTTTCTGTGAAATTGACACAAGCCAACAATTGAAAATAATGAGCACAGTGATATCACAGCTCCCTTTAAATCTACAACTCCCTCACTCAACACACATTTATCAAGGTCTCCCAACTGCATGGAACAGGAAAAGATGCTGGGGATACAGAAGAAAATAATGACATTCAGTAGTTATTGTTCTAAGGGCAGGCCATGGTTCTATTAAAGTCTCTCTATTCTTTTAGGTAATATAAGGAAATAACCTATCAGTCAAGATTGTTTCCTGTCTTAACTAGTCTTCCTATCATATGCGGTTTGGTGAGTGGTCAAATGCAAAAAGAGAACTGAACAGCCTTCAGGGTCTGGGGCAGCATGATAGCTTGGCTGTTAAAGGCACTTTCTGTCAAGCTTGACCTGAATTCACTCTCCAGAACACATGGAGTGGATGGAGAGACCTGACTTCTGCAAGTTGTACTCTGACCTTCACACATATGCCTTCCTACACACACACACACACACACACACACACACACACACACATACACATACACACACACCCCTTTAAAAAATAGAAATAGAATTTTTAATTTATTAATTTTTTATTTTACATACTAACCACAGTTTCCCCTCCCTCCTTTCCTCCTGTTCCCTTTCCCACCTCTTTTTCTCCCAACTCCACCCCATCCACTTAAAAAGGAGCAGGCTTCCCATGGGTGTCAGCAACACATGGCTCCTCCCCTCCGGACTTTTTATTTTACTTGCTCTTTTTCTCACTCAGAGATAACTATACTCCATATTAAGTTGTCCCATAACACACCACGTCAGTTTCTTCAGGCCATTGATGAGTGTCTCAATAGCTTCCTTATGTCCCAATGACGTTTTCTGACACATAGTAATGATTTTTTTTTTAAAAAAAATCTTCAGGAAGAAATGGGCCTTTTTTTTTTTTTACAGGAAAACTAATTTATAATAAATCAATTTTATGCTTTATTTCTGTTCTACATCAGCCTTCACCTCTGGACAGAAGCAAGCTTGGGCCTATTGGACTATTACTGTGATTTATCTTCTGCTGACTTCCTGGCACGTGGTTACCTTACTGAAATAGAGTGAGAACAGCATGCTGCCTCATGCTGGTCCAGAGACTGGGCAACCCAGATGATTGTTTTGTGCTATGTGATGCCCATAACTACCTAGATATCATAATGCCACTCTCCAAGGAGACTTCCATTTCTAATCATTTATTGCTTCTCCTCAGTTATGCAGGCAATGGTGTGCAGGCAATGGTGGTGTCTAGAAGCACAGGATTGCTGGCATAAATCAGAATCCCTAGAGCCTGATGCACATTCATCCTTCTGTGTTAGTATATTGCAGTTTAATTTTTAGTGTTCACATAAAGAGAGGCTACATTTCTGTTTCCTGGGTGACGAAGGAAAAATTGGACATTTGAATTTCTTTTTTAAAAAAGGTTCTAAGGAAACTAAAACCCACATTGCAGTGAGAGAAGTGCAAATCGAAGTGGGGAGGGAGGCTTTGAAGTGAACAGCTCACCCAGGTATGTCATGCCTATAGATTGCATAAATGTCTGTAGGAAAACAGCACACATCTATGTCCTCAGACATACTCATCTTGATTTTGTAAAATCACATAATTTTCAGTGTCTTAAGTCTTGTACTTAGTGTTTCTCTTTCAAAGTGGCTATACAGTTTTGATCAGAAATCTACAGGGCATAAGGCTTGTTTTATTTTTAGCCCCCTCCATTGAGTTACTAATATCCTTAAACTCTCTATCAGAAATTTATATCCCAACCCCAGCCCACCATGGGGACAAAACCTTTCTGAAACAGTGTTTCATTCAATAACCATTTTCATAACTTCTCTATATTAGCCTTGTTACACTAGAAACTAGGAAGGACCTGACACTTTGTTTCTGAAGGCAAACGTTTTAGATATGTTGATAATGACAACCAGTCTGTAGATATGTTAACTTTTCTCTTCATTAGCACATAATCTCAACTGTGAACTTGTACTTTTGATGAAGGAGGGGTCAAGTTCAGGCGAAACTGCAGGGCCAGGGGAGTAGCTCAGCTGGTAAACCCAACAATTCTGAAGAATTGAGTTCAATCCCCAGGACCTACATGGTAAAAATAACCTTCTCTTGCAGGTTGTTACCTGACTTCCACACATATTCGCGACTGCTATAGTACGTGAGGGTGCATAAATACACATTCAAAATGAATGAATGAATGAATATAAATTCAAAAGATAAACCTATCACAGCTTTTAACACTTAAATGCCTTTGTCTTATTAGTCATTTTCTTTGCCACTGTGATCAAAACGCCTGTTAAAAATTACACACAAGGCTTATTTGGACTCAAGGGTTTCAGAAGATTCAGCCCAAGACAGCAGAGAATACATGGCAGCAGGAGCAGCTCCATATGCAGCTGCTATAGCAGGCAGTAGTAGCATGTTCACATCATGACAGCAGAAAGCAGAATATATAATATGGAACTGGAAGCAGAGCTGGAATATAACTCTCATGGGGTGACCACAGTGACCTCCCTCTACTCCACAGTGACAACATCCCAAAGGTTCCCCAACTCCTAAAACAGCACTGCTAGTTGGATGCATCCAAAAAATGAGCCTATGGGGGAACACTTCACATTCAGTCCAGAACAGTATCTATGCCAAATTTCCCCAGACTAGAACATTGTGGCAAATAGAGTTATTGAGTGTCCTGGTGGCTATTTCTGTCAACTTGAGCAAACAATAAGGGACAAGCCAGTAAGCAGTGTTCCTTCATCCATCATCTTTGCTTCAGTTCCTGCCTCTGGGTTCCTGCCTTGAGTCCTCCCTTCCTGATGGAATGTGACCTGAGAACTATAAGAGAAAATATTCCTTTTCCTTGCCAAGTTGCTTTTGATCACAATGTTTTATCAGAGCAATAGAAATCTAAGACACAGAGGAAAGGAAAAACAATGTGGCTGTCTTATTAGGAATTAATATGCCTCTTTGGGGACAAGTTTTATGACAAGAGTATCATTTATAGGAATAGTTAGAAGTGTGTACACTGCAGCAGATCATTTTCTCAGGTGCTGTGACTCTCCATGAGAAAGTCTTCATCCACCATTAGTCTCATCCCTGATGGCCTATACTAATTTACAACTAAAGGGAATTGCAAAAATGCACCATGTTTCACACAGTTAAGGAAAGCTGTAGCAACCCTTTTAAAGTCCTAATAAATTAAGCTATAAAGAATGCCAGTATTTATCTTCCATCAATTTTATAGTTATTGCTGAGATTTTTCTTATGCTGAGTTAATTAAGATATATCTTTAGGGAATTAGAGTCTGTTGGCAAAGAGCAGAATGTTTTTAAGTGGTTTTGGTTGATTCTGGGAATCAAGTAGGTACTGTACCAGATGGTAGAAAGAAGTAAAGAGTCTGGCTTGGGAGATTCATTGGGGTTTCACCACACACCACTAACTTGGGTGCTACTTTCTCCCTCTGAGCCTCAGATCTAGGTAATGAAGTCACAAGAGCCAATATCTGTTGTGTTCTTTTTCTATCGCCCTCCCTCATATTGATAACTAAACCATCAAGCAAGCTATGCAATCATTAAAACCTGTGTCAGCTTTTAATAGCTGAACTGGTAGGCTGCTCAGTAGCCACATAAATCATTCCACAGCTGGTTGTTATGGCAACCAGATACATTGTTACTGGAGCCAAGGACTCAGTGGAGAGAAATGGATGTGTCCAGAGGCCCCTCTGCTGTGGAAGCTTTGAAGGTATTTGATTTGCCCTGCGGATTTGTTCTCTCCAGCCCAGTGCTGACATTGGCCCCATTAGTCTTTCTATCTGACATGAGATTTGTGTGCTTATTCATTTTATGACAGTTTAGTATTTAATCTACAAAGAATCCCTAGTTGACTTTAAAAGTCCCTTGGTGTAGACAACCATAGCTCACTCTTCAAAGTACACTAATGATTTGTTTATAAAAAATTTCCATATGCCTAGTAACTACTTGTGCACATACATCTTTATTTTTATGTTAATTTTGTATGACACAGGTCGTCATCCCTCAGTCCAATTGGATAAGAAGGGCACATAGTGCCTTTTCAAGGCTTTGTGGTCACAAAACATTTGTCCTCTTTAGTTCCTCTTTAAAAGACCTATTTTATTTTTCCTGGTCAAAGATAAATAATACAGCAATCACTCCAGCCAGGCTTTTCTTCCCCAGGCCACATTCTATTAGGCAAAAAACTAGCTGACACCACTCAAAAGAAATCACAAGACAGTGGAGCCATCTTTGCCAGTCTTAAATAGTTCCATGCTACTCTAACTCCCTGTGATTGGTCATGGCTTTATGCAACTCCTGGCCCAGGAAAAGCCCTTTCCTCCTCTGCCAGGTATCCTTCACACTTCCTACAGCCTCATCCTGGTTTCAACTCTGGCTCAGAAATCAAAACACAAAACTACATTTGCAATTGCTCCTTTTGGCCTAGAGAATATGGTCCAGTTTTCTGCACAGGCTTCAAAGACTTTCTTGTTTCTGGAGTTCATTGCCAACCACATCTCCCTCACCCACTCCAGTACTGGGGACTATTGGAAGACTTCAATTCCCACAGACCCATAGGCAGACTCTTAGAATCTAGATGCTAATGGAAAAAGTTGTGAAGAATAATTATAAAATCACAAAACTTATGACAGAATTTAGACCCTGAACAAGCTATCTTTGAAGACAAAAAGGAACAGCTTCTCAACAAAACACACATAATGTGGATTAAGTCTCAAATTAACATAATGTAATTTGAGATTTTAGTATCCTGAGTCATCACCCCCTATCTTCCCAAAATCTACCCTCCCTGCCCCCCTGTCCACATATAGAGAGTTCCATTTTTCAGGAAATAATTTCCTTTAAAGCTTTTTTATTGCATACTTTATGGTTATTTCATTCTGAGATTTATAATACATTTTGGGCTTCATGTCCACGAGGCATGGGATCTTGATTTCTGAAGAGGGAATATCTTTTGTTTATTTAAAATAAGACTTCAAAATTCACTATATTGGAGCATTACTCTAGGTTCCCCTAGAACTGAAAAGGGGACAATGTTGTCAATTCCATATGGTCAGTGCTCTTATGAACAATCACCTCTTTCTCACTCCACTGCTGTGGGAAATATGCTTTTGTACATTGTAAATATTTGTCCCTCCTACTGGTTTAATAAAATGCTGATTGGCCACAAAGCAGACAGGAAGTATTGGCAGTGCTACCAGACTAAGAAAACTCTGAGAAGAGGGAGAAAAATAAAATAAAAAATTACAGATTAATGCTAATCATATATAATAATCAAAATTATAGTAATATTAGTTAAATGTTTAGATATAAAAAGATATACTTCAATTAGATATGTAGTCTTCAAATGCTTTGAAGACCTACAGAATATGGCACTTAAAATGTTTAAAGAACTTAGACTTTTCTGGACAGTGAGACATGTCTTCTGCTAGCAGCAAAAATCTACTTCAAGAGAATATGAGCATCAAAGAAATTCCATGTGGAGTTTATAGTGACAAAATTTAGGTAGGTGATAGGATATTTTCTTTTCTTCTTCTTTTTTTATTATTATGAATAAAGAAGGCACATTTTCTATCCTTGTATATCCTTACTCAAGGTCCTTTCCCCCTCCCACCACATCAGGTCATTCTCTCTTCAGATGATAGGATATTTTCTTTAATTTTGCCAAATACAAATAGACTAGATATTTTAACTGTAATTTTTGATTGATCACTGTTTTGTTATATGTAATTTTCCTATGTTGAAATTGAAACCTTCTTTTGATTAGACAGAATAAGGGAAGTGATATATGCTATAAATACGATTGGTTATTAAAAAGACTGTTTTGGCCTATGGCAAGACAGCTTAGAAGTGGGCAAAAACTCCAAGCAGAGATCAAAGATGATGGAGGGAAAAAAATGACAATGGAGGGTGAAAACAGAAGAGGAGCTGTGAGCTGCAGCCCAAAAGAGCAAGATGTAATGGAACACAGGTAAAGCCACTATCCATGTAGCAAAACATAGATTAGTAAAAATGTGTTAAGATGCAAGAGCTAGCTAGCAAGAAGACAGAGCCATAGGCAGAACAATTTGATATCAATATAAGCCTTTATGTGATTATTAGGACTGCAGGTTCAGATCCCAGGCCATACAGACCAGAAACTTCAGATGAGCCAGTTTCCTCTCTCTGGTCATTCAATTACAGCACTTGCTTGCTTGATGATGGCACAGGACACATCAGGGCCACAGTAGTTATTAAGCACAGTGCATGCTGAGCATGGCCCAAGGCAAAAATAAATTGGAGACAGTAATCCAATAAAATTGCTCAGGCTCTTACAGTCTTTCACCAGGGCTCTTACAATAGCCTGGTAAATAGTCTCTAGGCAGCTAGTTCCCTCTATTTTTGGTGCATTGAATTTTTTTGAAGACCTTGTTAAAACAGATTTTGAGGTATCACTCCCAAATTGTCTCATTTAGTAAATCTGAGGGCAAAGGCAAAATTTTCCATTTTTAAAATCTTCAAAGTGAAGTATGGTGGCTCAGGGCATGGCGATGCAGCTACTCTGTAACATAATCCAGCTGCTACTCTGCAGGCTGAAGAAAGAGGATCAGAAATTCAATAAAAGCCTTGTCTCAAAAACAAGAAATTTCCAGGTTATTCTTATGCTCATGGTACTACTTTGAGAAGCACTGCTGCAAATCATTCTTCCCTGATTTCCAAAGTGGTACATAGAAGTCTAATCAAATTATTACTTCTACTGCAGAACTACTAAATCCAGTCACCAATATGGCACCTGCAACCCCTGTAATGTGATCCCTTCTGGTGTGAGCAGCTACAACCTTATACATCTCATACTCTAAAGGTCTGGATCCCTCATTAATAAAAGGTGTTACAATTATGTTAGAAACACAACAGGAGGCAACAGTTTAGTGGGTTAAATAGGGAAGGAGAGAAACTAGTTCATGGTGAGTCAATAAACAAATTACTGCTATGGCAGCTAGAGCTCATTCCTAGGGAATCTCAGGCATGGAGCATACCTCAAAGGTTTCTCTTTTTCAAGAATGGGGATCTCTCACCAACTTCTGCTAGACACTGACTGAGAACTACTCCATTCAATAATTCAACATCTCTTCCAAATATTTCCTATGTTTAAATGTACCTCACTCTAGTATCAAGGAAAGCTTCCAGGAGAAGCCTCAGACACTAGAAATAAAAAGATATTGGGTCTAGGTATGAGGGAATGGAAGAGCTGAGGATTTGTTGATGAGGTACCAACAACTTCTGCTCTACTGGTCTAACACTTTTTTTAAAAAAAAAGGTTTATTTATTTATTATGAATACAGTACACAGAGGAGGGTACCAGATGTCATCATAGATGGTTGGGAGCCACCATGTAGTTGCTGGGAATTGAACTCAGGTCCTCTGGAAGAAGAATCAGTGCTCTTAACCTCTGAGCCATCATCTTTCCAGCCCCTGGTCTAACTCTTGTATTTTACACTCAGGTTTTTCTCACAGATGCTCCTCTAAACAGGCAGGTTCCAAGCTATCTTCACATATTCTGGCTCTGGAAGATAGCTTTGAATTCATCTGACCCAACTCTTTGGGACTCAGAGGAGTATCATCTTGGGTATACAGATAAAATGAAATAATTTGGGGGATAGGAAGTGAGTAGGAACAGAGATTCCCGACAGGGCCACAGGTCTTAGAGGAAGGTGGTGCTCCTGGATGCATTCTGGTCTTGGATGCTGACAGATCATTTAGGATCTCCAAATAGTTTTTGGAGATCATCACTTGGGAATAGATTATTTCCTCAACCTTGTGACATAATCGCTGGCAACCACCTGGCCTTCAGTGGTTTTAAGATATAATATAATATAAGAGAAAGGTTTAAAATGAGAGCAACTCATTGCCCAAATGAGATGTTTCAGGGAATAGTAGTTTGCTCTGACTTCTAAATGTCATTAAGTAATAAAAATGTTTCTCTAAACAAACTATCTAACATTCCAGAGCTCTGCATCCAAATTTGTTATGCTAATTTCAAATGTTAAAAAACTTTTTAGAATTTAATACATGAATACTATATTTACAACATTTGCATCCCTTCTCTCTCCACATTCCTACACCTCCTGTGCTTCCTACCCCCACTAAATTCATGACTTCTTTAATCCCACTGGATATGGCCACTGTGACAGGGCCCTGGCACTTATGGGAGGTGCTACCCCTTTCAAATGCTAATAAACCCTTTTGCTTCCGGCCTTAGAAACAGATAGCACAAAGCACCTGAACCAGCAAATTACAGGGATGCTTATAATTTTGTTACTTGAGTTCTGAGAATCCAGAATCATGGTTTGTTCCAAGTAACTTAAAGCAGTAAATGTGTGTGACACTGGCTGTGTGGGTGGATAAGAAACACAAAAATAGGAAAAACTGAAAATTCCCTTTTAATGTTATGGCAACCTAGCATTCACTATAGCAAAAGAAATAAAATGTCTTCTCTTGAAAACAGAAGACATTTTTCCTCAGAAATTTCTGGGCAAAACAGTTTAAAATTCATAAATTGTAACTGGTTTGTATTCTTTTTCTTAAAACTGCTTTATCCTTTTTAATCATGGTTGAAGTGATGTATGCATGAACTTTGCAAGGCATAAGAAAATATAATTTACTTGGCATGATTTCTAGGGAGTGAAAACTAAAATATATTAAACAAGACTCAACCCCATTATTTAGAAAGAAGAAAACTGGAGACACTAATTGCTCATGATGGCTATTTACACAATGTACCACTAAAGTGAAGGTTTGCTGGCTGTTCTTGAAATAGGCCATTTAAATTTGATCCAGAAGGCAACAGTGGAACCAGTAAAGACACATAATCTTGGAGGTGACATATATCCAGCATCTTCATGTTGGTTCCTAAACATTCAGAACTCAACTGGCTAAAAGCTTGCATTCTATAATCTTTCTTCCACATCAACTAGAACTTCTCTATTCTGTGTGGGGTTTGCTTTGTTGTTTATTTTGGGATGTGTGTCATGGGTGGGAACATGCATACATGTCTTCCTGGAGATTGATAAAAAAGACTTTGTTCTATAAAAATAAATAAGTAAATAAAAAATTTAGAGTTAAGGGTGTAGTTCATTGGTACAGTATATGCTTAGCATGCATAATGCCCTGTGTTCCCTCTTTAGCACATTAAAGATGGAAAACAATAGATTTTTTCAGTTTATTAGCACTCAAATGGTAATGTATATTGGCATATATTTTATATTTTTACAGTTCCTACCTGTATTGCAAGCATGATTCTCCACCTCACATGAAAAGATGTTTATTTTGTAAGTATTAGATGTGACTCATAAATTTAATTAGAAAATTCTAGTGATAGCTTTCTCTTATTCAAAAACTGTGACTTCCTTTTTCCAAATGCTGGACTCTGCTCATATATTTTTAATAAATCTATGACTATAAACTTGCTCAAAATAAATTTGTAGAATACAAATAAATTTGTTTGGGATCTTGTTTTGGTTTTGAGACACAGTCTCACTATGTAGCCCAGGCTGAACAAAAACTCCTGGGTGTGAGTGGTTTTGTTCCAGCCTCTGCTTCCTAAGTATCTATTACTATAAACATACACCACTGTGCATATCTACTTTTTAAACTTTATTGAAGCAAAATTAACAGTAAATTTTATTATTGTATAATCTGTCCATATATCGCGGTAAAAACCCGCCCTGAGATATGTTTATAAACAGGGTTTATTTGGAGAAAATAGCTTACAAAACAGAGCCGGTTTTAGGAAAAGATGACAGGATGAGGTTGCTGCGCGCCGGAGCCTTTCTAAGGAAGATTCTTCATCCCCACGTCGTACGTCCGAACTCCCGGGCAGCTGGAGCGAACTGCGCACTCGGTC